>JANSTW010073816.1:0-10128 GCA_027564275.1 Diadocidia ferruginosa | reverse complement strand
ATCCTTTTTTACAATAATGAAAATAAGACGTTTTATTTAACACCACAAAATGGAGACATGTTTTATTCATGTGGTATGTTGTACTTTTTTTGTAAAATGAATGAAGAAATGAGTTACAAATGTTTTTGAAAAGTTATTTATATCCAAAAGATGTTTAAAAAAATTAGTTAGGAGAACAGATCTAATTTATATTTGAAAATAAATTCCAAAGTCTTTTTTGTATTGTATAAATTTTAACATAGATAAAATTAATAAAATTATATTGATTAAATAATACGTAGAGATATACTTAATGTGTGGTACTTACATTATAAAGAATACAGATTTAACGTAAAATTAATAGTTTTTGTGCAAATTCAGATGATATTTTTAACAATTGGGAGTTGTATAAGGTAAATAACAATTACTTATCTCAATGGCGAAAAAAGCGTGAAATAAATGGAGTTTATGATAATCCACATCACATTCCTAACTATTATCGTGATTATTTGGATGGTGTTAAGCGTTATGTTGAACTTGTTTTTATTGCCGACAATTCTGTGGTAACTATTGTAAACATATTTTTTTAATTTTATCACAAAATTGAATAATTTGAAGTAAAGTAATATTGCATTTTAGTATCTAAAGTATGACAAAGATGCAGCTAAAATTCATGATCGGTTACAATCTATTGCTAGTGTGGTAAATTCTGTATGTTTCTATATGTTGTATTTATTTGTCTTTTAAAAATTTTTAATATAATTAAAATTATTTTTTAGCTTTATTCTTTACTAAATATTCGCGTGACATTAGTTTGGGCAGATATTTGGGTGAATACTGATAGTGTGAAGGTAGACTCTGAAATGGATCGAACATTAGCTCGGTTTTTAGCTTATCGAAAATCTGATCTCTTAACTAATCACGCTCATGATAATGCACACTTAATTACGTTGGTTCTTAAAAACTTATTTTTAGACTATTAATATCCTAATTAGACATAGCATTGCTTTAATTAGTATAATATAAAGAATACAACAATTTCAGTTTTTTTTAAAATTAAAATTAAAATTTATTGTTTTTTATAAATAGTTTTATTTAACTTTTTTAGAGACCAACATTATGCTGAAGTAATTGGTAAAGCATACAAAGGTACAATGTGTTCTTATGATTATTCTGGAGGTGTAATTGTTGATCATTCACCTTTTGCTGCATTTGTTGGTGGCACTGTGGCACATGAAATGGGTCATAATTTTGGCATGGATCATGACGCTGGTTATCCGGATCCGTGCAAATGTCCTGCTTATCAATGTATTATGGCTCCAGCAAGTAGCAGGTTACTTTCTTTTATTTTAACTTTACATTTATTTTACTATCTCATTTTCTTATCTCTGGATTTAAAATTTATGTATCAAAGTTATAAATTTTAAGTAATGAATAGTTTACAAATTTTAGCATAAACTCTACTATGTATTTTTCTGATTGTTCATTAAGTACATTAAATGCGGCATTAAAACGTGGTGTTGATTATTGTCTGCAAAATGTTCCCAAAGAAACATTTGGTGGAGCTAAGTGCGGAAATGGTATTTTAGAAGCCGGTGAAGATTGCGATTGCGGCAGTACAACTTCTTGCCCAAATCGATGTTGTGTTCCTCAAACATGTAAATTAGCTGCAGAGGCAGAGTGCGCCGATGGTGATTGTTGTGATACCCAAATTTGCAAGGTTTCTAACATTTTGTTTTTTTACTTAAACTTTATACATTTTCTTGGTTAATATTGTAAGTGTTAAGCAATGTAGAATGAATCGTTATTTTTTTATTTAATTAAAATTTTAAACAATTTAAGAAATTATGCTTTAATTTTTTAATATATGGCAAATTAAATAATACGTTTTATTTATGTATAATAATGTATAGAAATAGGTCTAAGATTTATGTTTTGCTTTTTTAGCCTAAACCTGCTGCTAATGTTTGTCGGCGTGCTGTAAACAGTTGTGATCTGCCTGAGTTTTGTGATGGTCGAAATCCTATTTGTCCACCGGATTTTTTTGTTCAAAATGGACTTCCTTGTCCTAATGACGCAGAGGTTTTTTTAAATTTTTTTAGTTTAGTTATTTTTTGTTACACCTTTTAATATTAAACTTTATTTATATAAATTTTAGAGCTATTGTTATGAAGGTATTTGTGGAAGCCGTAATCAACAGTGTCAATTAATTTGGGGTCCAACCGGTGAAAATTCAGTTATACAATGTTATGCTTATAATAAGTTTGGGACTTTTAGTGGCAATTGTGGCTATGATTCACGCACTGATAAATTTTTTCCTTGCAAAGAAGAGTGTGTATTGTTTAATTTTTATTGTTTGTTTTATATATATTTTTTTATCAACAAACTCTTTTTTAGGAATATTATGTGTGGACGATTGCAGTGTAAGCATTCAGCTGAACGTCCATTATTTGGCGATCCCTCTACTGTATTTTCGGCCTATAATTATGTTAGACTTTCAAACGGAAAAGAAGCGGCGTGTCGTTCTGTTCGTACTTCGTATACAGGAGGCAAGCGCCAAAGTGATCCAGGAATGGTTCCAGATGGAGCAAAATGTGGTGATGGAAAAGTAAGTAAAACAGTACATTTTTTAAAATTTTAACAGTTATTAATGTGTACAAATTTGGAAGTTTTTTTTGTTTATTTAAAAATTTTAACTTTGTGCAAATCATAATTTTAAGTTTTTTAGATTTGCATAAATTCAGAGTGCCGAAACTACTCTTCTGTAGTGCAAATGGTTTCAAAATGTGAACCAGAAGACTGTAATGGAAAAGGAATTTGTAACAATGTCGGAAACTGTCATTGTGTGTCTGGTTATGGTGGACCAGGCTGTGATATTCCTGGCTATGGTGGTAGTTTGAACAGTGGTCCAGCTACGGATGAGGTTTTTAATCCCGGCGTTGTTTTATTTTATTTCGTGCTTTTAGCATTGATTGGTTTTATATTTGCCACTTACTATTGTAAAAAGCGTAGAGACTTTTGGCTTCACAAAAAGTACATTTTTTTAAATTTATTTTAATATTAATATTTAATTAATTATTGTTTAGTAAATATTATGCAAATAATCAAAAAATTTGCTTACTTTTTTAAGTTCTCATACAAGTATTTCTACAAATTATATTTAGAATTTGGAAAACTATGAAACAAACCTTAAATATTCGTTCTACTGTTCTTGTGCCTGTTCGTCGAGCTCCTCCAGTTCCTGGCGCTCAAATTCAACATACTCATCGTTTTAGTTGGAATTCGGTTTGGAATGATTCTCATGTTAATAAAAATCAATCGAAAGATGTTTTGAAAGTAAATGCTGCACGTCCAATTGTGTTTCATAATTTTAGCACAATTCAATCAAATACTACATCGGATTTGGGGCATCCTACAGCAATGGCTGTATCAACATCAAATTTTTCAAATAAAATGCCTAACATTTATGAAAATTCGTATACCGGGTAACATTTTTTTAATTACATTTGTCGAAATTTTTTATACACAGTTTTTTTCTAGAGTTTAAATAATAAAATTCTTTGTTTTATAATTTTAGTTTACTTTAGGAATAATTTACCAACTTCTACTTGGAAAAAAAAACAAGATGAGCAAGTAGCACTTGTAAATTCTGTTACTCGTAATCCGAATTGTATTTCACCTTCATCTTCTGCATCTTCTAATGAACAAGATGATTCAAAAGTTTTTTTAACTAATAAGCCCAAGGAACAAACGACTTCTAGTATTAATCTAAATTCGAACAGAATGTTAATGCAAGAAATTAAAGAAGATATTGAGCAAAAAAAGCCACCATATCAGTCTTTTGCTTTTAATTTTTCGAATAATAATGAAATTGCTGCGCCCAAACCGCCGCTCCATATTAGAAAAACATTTAAGCCTTCTACAACTCCCACGAAATCGCTGCCCAGTTTACCACAAAAACCTAAGATGGTAGTTAAGCCCACGATTGTCCCTAAACAAAATAGAAGAATAGAATCGCCGGATACGGAAAGTGAAAAAACATTAAGTGTAAAGCAAATTGCAGCAAAGTTTAATTCGTAATTTTTAAATTTGCAGTTTTTTGATCACTTTATGTGCAAAATAATAATATTAGGTATTCAAAATTTTTTAATAATTCTTTCAATTTTTGTTTTTTTTATTTATTTTTTTCTTTGGATGAGACTGGTGAAATATTAAAAACTAATTAACATTAGAACTTATCCAATAAGTAAATATAATATTGAAATTGGAAAACAAATATTGTCTTACTTTTAAAATGTACTTTATGGAAATTATTTAAATTTCTAAAATTTCATTAACTTATTAATTTTTGCTTGTATATATTTGCTTGACATTCTAATCTGGTCTAATTCAGCCTTTAACTATTTTTTGTGATTTTTTTATGAGCAGTTTATTTGATATTACATTGTAGTAGCCAAAACTTTCATTTGTTTTTTCTTTGTGAGAAGTTTGGCATAACAAATGATATCTTCAAAAGATATTTCACTGTTTATCTACTAACATAATGTGTATTTTTTAGTGTTTTAAAAGTTTTTAGAATCAGTTTTAATCAATCGAACAAATCTGAGTTTTAATATAAGGCTTAAATTGTTTTAATATTGACAAGTTTGTTACATTTCTGTATATTTGGAATTTCTTTTGTAAAAAAAAATATAAATATTTAAATTCAAGTATATTAAGTCTTCATAAATCACAAATATAAATAAGGTGAAAAAATTAACAAAATGACACCAAAAAGTATGGAAGTTTGTCAATTTTTATCATTTACTGCTTTTTACTTATTTTTAACTAAGCTTAGATCGCTTTTATGTACATTAACTGAAAATTCAATGATAAAGATATTTTGAAATTGAGTATTAATGAAGAAGCCGAGAGAATTATTTGCTTTGTAGAGTAAAATATTTGTAAAAAGTTAAAAACAAATGAGAAAAAATTTTAATTTATTTAAGCTTCAAGGCTAGGTTTTGGTGGTTTTACTAAGGCGTCCGTAATTGGAAGCTCTTCATGAATGTAACTGTACCGTTCTCCTATTTTGAATTGTTCTACGAGATGACCTTTACCTCTCAACAACCATTTTGTTGTCAAGAGACCTAAATTTAAAACTGCCTAATTTAAAAAGTTTAATAACAAAATAAATACCTTCAACTCCTACTGGTCCTCTTGCGTGAATACGTCCTGTACTAATTCCAACTTCAGCACCTGAAAATATTTTAGACATTTCATAAATACAATTAATATAATAGGAATACACAAACCTAGGCCAAAGCGATAACCATCAGCAAAACGCGTGCTTGCATTGTGGAAAACACAGGCACTATCAACACGTGATAAAAATTGTTCAGCTGTTTTTCCTTAAATAATAGTTTGAAAAAAAAAATATATTTCTTAAACCATCTTTGGCAAATAATTGATAATTAGTCGAATAATGTTATAATAAAAAAAGACATTAATATTGTTTATATTTGGTAATAAAAAATTTTAAAAATAAAAAAACCGTTGCTGGTAACAATTGATTCAGTATGTCCGCTTCCGTAACGAATAATATGTGTAACAGCTTCTTCTACACTATCTACTACTTCTAACGTGCACTCTAATCGCCCGTACTCATATTTAAGCGATTCTGCTGGTGGTGGACCGAATTTTAGTAAAGACTAAAATTATATCTAATGATTAATATATTTAAAGTACTTATTGGATTCAATACTTCATTTAATAAAAAAATATTTGCATCGGAAAATGTAAAGTTTTGTTTTTTAATATTGCATTTTTTACATTGTTATGTTTTAATTAATATCTTGAAACCAAAATTTTAAACACTGACTATAAAAGGTACATTTTTTTATAAAGCTTTTACTATAAATTAATATCTTTTAGGCTATTTACTTGCAACTTTGGACCAGCATGTAATTTCACTCGTTCCGTTTTTAGCATTCCACAAAGTGTATCAAAAAATGAAGAATTTAAGTGATGACGATGGACAAGAATTGTTTCTGCCGAATTACATGCTGCTGGATACTCGCATTTTGAATCACGTACAATATTCACCGCCATTTTTTCATCACATTCACGGTCAATGTAAACATGACAAATACCTTCGGCATGACCTAGTACCGGAATTCCATTGCTTTGCTGTTGCATTTTGCGCACTAAATCGGATGAGCCACGTGGTATTACAAGATCAATAAATTCTAAACTAATACATTTTTTAATGTATAAGAAATAATTATTTACGGTTTAAGAATAAAAACAGAGGCAAACATATAATGAAGAACAAATACTAATTTAAAACAAAAGTTAAAATTAGGAATTTAAAAATATATCATTTGTTCAAACTATTAGCAAAAACTCGTTAAAAAACAGTCAAGTTTATTTGTTTTATCAAATTGTTAACATAACAAAGTTTTTATACACTTAGTTATTAATTTTATTGCAATCTTAAACATTATATCTCATTATAGTAATAATTAATTACCTTTAAGTTGTAAAAGCTCAGCAATATCTTCACGAGACCGAACAAGTGTTACAGCGTCACGCATGTCAAAACTATGAGTGCCTAATGCTTCTTGTACAATTGAATGTAAAATTTTGTTACTTTCTTCAGCCTCACGACCTCCCTTTAGGAGCAATGAATTACCAGATGCCATTGAAAGTCCGGCAACCTAAATTTAAAAAAATCTTTATCATACTCTAAAACTTCTTATTTTATAATTAATCGCTTTAAAATAAGGCCAAAAATTAGCACAAGCCAAATTTTCAAGTTTTTATTAACCTTGATAATTTTTGAAAACTTATTTTAAGTTAATTGATAAGTATAATAATAAAACTTATCTAAAATTAGCTTTTTCTTAAACTTATTAAAAAATATAATACTTGCGGTAAACAATCAGGTCGAGATTCAAATATAACTAATAGTGTGCCAATTGGTACAGTTATTTGCTCAAGAAAAAGATTTTCTGCAATTTTTGTTTTACGTAAAACCCGTCCGATGAGATTGGTTGCCGAGTTGGCAATCATGTTTAAACCGGCATGCAAATCAAGTAATTTTGCACGAGTTAATTTCAACCTATCTAACATAGAAGGCTCAAGATCTAAACATGAATATATATTTTTAAGTAATTATAGGAAATATTTAAGTGCTAATACAAATTTTTTTAACTTTACTTTTTTCAAATATGAATACAAACAAAATTCTAAAAACTTTTTACTTATCTAAATTAATAAATATAAGCCTTTAAATTGAACGATTCCTATAAATTTTAATTTAGTATTAGGCTTATCTAAATTTCATCCAGAAAAAATTACTGGCATTTTTTGCATTATGCAAATCAAGACGATTTGCTTCCATAATATCATTTTCGCGTGATAACATTAAATCTGCCATATGTTTGACCATATTGGCACGCTCTTCATTTGAAAGAGATTGTAATTGACGTCCGCTTTCTTTTGCTAAAAAATTTATTAATACGTAAGAATTTCGATTTGTGACCCATATAATTATAATAAAAGCACTTTCTACTTATTGCATATGTTAATATTTTCATACACTAATTGATTAAATAAATAAATACAATACAATTCAATTCAATTCAATTCCAAAAAAATGCTTTTTTATGTTTATATATTACTACATACATTTTAATAAAAATAAAATAAAAAACTGTATTTCATAGAAAAGAAATATATATTGCTTACCCTTAGAAGCAAGTTCTTCTACTGACGGGCCTTCGTAGCGTTGAGTCTTGCAAAACATAGTACCCACTTTTCGTCCGTAAACAACACTTGTAATTGCATTGTTTTCCATTCCATTTGTAATTACTGTAGAAACACCATTGTGCAATGCTTTCATGCAAGCTGCCACTTTCGATTCCATTCCACCAGTGCCAAATTTTGAATTAGCACCAAACGTTACAGATGCTGCTTCGGCTGGACAATATGAGTGAAGTAGACGAGAGCCTTCCATTCCTGGTGGGCCAGTGTATACGCCATTCACATTTGATAAAATAATCATTAAATCAGCCTCAATTTCAGAACTTAATCTACCAGCCAACGAGTCATTATCACTAATATGCTAAAATATGTATACTTTTTAAAGATTTATAATTATTTTAGCTTCAAAAGATATTTTGCAAGTTTTTCTCAATTAAACGACACAAGCAATTTAATGAGTATTACCCTCTCTTCTTCAGTCATATTTTACATGATATAGTAGACCATTGATTTTATTATGAAGTTAGAAATTAATTTTAAAAAAAATTAATGTTAGACGCTTTTAACGTTAAATCAATCAATGGACTAAATATTTTTGTAAACATTAAACTCCAAAACAGTTTAATTCTTTTTGTTTTTTTATAATGAGGTTTATTTATAAGGCAAGTTTCAAACACTCAGTTCTAAATTTTTTTTATCTTTTAAAAAATTTTTAAGAGCTTGTTTCTAAAAAATAGTAAACATGTTTTAGTAAATTTTAAATAAAATTTAAACTATTTAACTATTGTTGAAATTAATTAATTCAACTTAATTAATAAAATAAAAAACTTTTAAATATGATCATGAGCTTTTAATTCTTCTTATAGACTTGATATTTTTCATAATATTTTTTGATTTTATAGAAAAATTTAGTTTTTTTTGTATGTCGTGTGATTTTTTTTATTCAAGACCGTCCAGTTAATTTTACGTATAAATCATTCTCTTTGAGCTTAAAAATACCATATTAAGATTAAGATCCGGTGCTACTGCATCATTTGCATTTACAATTGGAATAATGTTAAGGCATAAAAGACTTTCAATAGTTGCTTGCAGATTACGTCGACGTTGTGGATCGTCAATGTCTGGTTTTGTCAATAGTACCTAAATTAAGTTTCAGTATAGACCCAATTGAATCCGATATAAATAATGCCAACAATAAATCAATTAAAGTAAATTTTACTTTTATTTTTAAAATTCAGAAAATTAAGATTTGTAAGCAAAAAAGTATGACTTTGAACATTATTTAACAATAAAGTTAGATAAAGTTAAATTTTATATACATTTTAATAATTAATTAAAAATAAGTTTCGTTAAAAATTTCAAAAAAACAATTTACTTGTGCAACAGTGATCCCGTATTGTTGAAAAAGCTGTTCATAAAGACTCATTAATCCAGGCATACCAGAAGCTGAGCAGGACCTCTTGTCAGTACGCATTCCAGAAGGGCCACGAAGTGTTTGACGCATTGACATTGACATAACTAATTCTTGACGTAATTTTTGACGACCAAATGCCACCGCTCCGGATGAAACAATTAACATCTGGCGACCGCCTTGTTGGAGTTCCGAAACCTAAAGATTTTGTAAGGTTTTAGCTTTAAATCTAAATAAATAACTTTGAATTTTGCAGCAATTATTATTTACTTGTTCTACAATCGATGCAAGTCGACCAAGTGCTAAACCGCATTCATCATCTCGTGTAATAACAGCGCTACCAAGTTTTACTACAATTCTTTGTGCTTTAATCAAGTCTTCACGTCTGTTTAAAGTTTGGTGAGAGTGACGATTGCAAAACTCGGTATCTAAACTTCCGTCTGGTCCAACCATTGCATTTAAGCCAACACCAGCTAATGGCAAAACTGAGCTTAAACTATCCGTCATTGTTAATGGAGCGCCATCTGGTGAAACAATGCAACTAGCACATCGTATAGTTGAAACTATTGACGGTGCAAGCTGTGCGTTAATGCGACACGTAAAGTTCTGACGCAAAAATAAAAATCGATGACCACCATAACGTAACATTTCTAGACTAAAAAGTTCTGTTATTTTTCTCAAGAGCTAAAAAATTATGTTGATTGTAGTAAAAATTATGAACAAAAACAACTAAAAGCTAAATTTGACATATAGAAGCTAATAAGAAAATTAAGACCTTTTTAAGCTATTATTTTTATTAATTAAAATAAATTTTATTTTATATTTTTTTAAATTTTATGCCTCATTGTTAAAAGATATAGCTTTAAAAAATTTAATTTAACAATCAATAAAACTTAGCTAAAACAATTTAAAGTTCCTTGACTAAGATAATATATTCTTAATCCCTTTTTTATATCTATGTAAGCACATAAACTTTTATCAATCAAATTGTA
>JANSTW010073805.1:0-10129 GCA_027564275.1 Diadocidia ferruginosa | reverse complement strand
ACTTCATATTTTATTAATGATTTGTATTATTTATAGTAACTTTTTTAATTTGGTAAGAAATTACATCGTTAAGCCTAATTATAAATTATTGTACGTTATATTTATATAATATAAAATTTTTTTCTGTTAAAAAAATTAAATACTTAAAGCTTAATTCTTAATGCTTAAAATGTTATTTATAGTAGCTGAAAATTGTTGCTGAAAATTTTTGCTGAAAATTGTTTCTGAAATTGTTATAGTGATTAAAAATATTATAATTTAAATTCCCTCTTATTTTTAAACAAATCACAACGATTTTAATTACTGTCTTGTATTTTAAATTGTTTAAATGAATTAGGGGTTATAATAAAAAAATCAGGCTGTTTCTTGAGTAATAATATTATGATAATCATTATTATTATTTATTCTCTTCGTTTTCGCTATTTTATTGGAGTTTATAATAAATTATTAGAAGAACAAACGTTTTTATATAGTATAGCAATTAATATTCTCTCATCTACAAGTAATATTGCCACTTTTTGCTACAATTTTATCCAATTTTTATTCTTGTTTCTTATACAAAATAGTACAAAAACATTTTTTTAGGGAGAAGGGGATTAGTTAAAAAATGTAAAGCTAGAAAAAAAATTAAACAATTTTTTTTTGTTTGTGAATATATAAATATTGTTTTTTGTTTTCTAAATTATATAAAAATTTTGCAGACAATGTTTTTTGCTATGTTTTTTTGTGTTAGATGATCTTTAGCAAAAAAAAAACAATATGCAATATATAAAACAATAAATTTGTCAAAATACTTTTATAATTGCATTTTACCTCTATCAAAAATTAAATTTTTATTATGACTATGAAAAAATATTATATATATTTGATTTGAATCTTTCAATATTTGTTAGTAAGTGCAATAAAGCGCCACGAAAATATCTTTATATCACAAATGCGTTACAAATTAGCAAATTTTTATAGAAAATTTTAAGTATACTGGTATAAATACTTATTCGTGTTAAAATTACGAATTTAATTATACTATTATTTTAAAAAATATTGAACATAAGGAGATAAGTAAAATTTAGTGACGTTATAAGTTAAGTTAGCGTAAAATTAAATTGTTCAAAAATCAAAATTCAAGACTTGAACTTGTTGCTTTAATTGACATTTTGCTGTTTTATGGAAACTAGAAATAGTTAGTTCATTTAAAGTTTTATTTTTTTTTAAATGGCATCATCCATTCTTAAAAAATAACACCGCGCCGACAAAAGCGTCAACAACGAAAAGTGACGTAATAAAACTTTAAAAAAAAAGCTTAACGACAATAACGAAAATAATCAAAAAACGAAAAGAAAAAGGGAGAAAAACGCCAATAACCAACGCTTAAAACCTTTCATTTCTTTAAAAATAATGAGAGACATAGAGTGTATATAATTGTGGGAGCTAAAACACGCAAAAGAAGGGGGCAAAAAACAACTTCTAATATGCTGCCATTGCTACTGCTGACTTTCTGTTAATTTTTTTTCCTTTTTTCCATTTTATTAAAAGCCGGCCTTTTTTTATTTATTGATGATATTCAAGCAGCATTTTCGCCTTGTGTGACGCCATTTTTCATTCCACTCAAAAATGAACGGAAAAAAAAGAATGTGGGAAAGACGAAGAACGCATAATACGTGTGCCATCTTCCTTCTATTCATTTATGCTTCGTTAATTTTTTTTTAATATAAATTTAGACTATATCAAAAACGTTTTGCTTTGTACGTACCGTTCTTCCCCCTTTTTTTCAACTATATTATATAAGCGCTTTTTTTTTGTTTTTACTTTAATCTGTTTTTTATTATTTATTTGTGGTTTATAAAAATATATGTTGATAGTTCAATGCTAATGAGGAGGAGAATAAAATAAACGTAAATTTTTGAACTATATTGCATTATTAAATACTTTTTTTTGTTTCTAAGTAATAATAGGATATTAGAAACTGTAGAAAGCACACTTTTTTGTTTTTTGCAAAAAAAAATTTTTTTTATTATTTAAATGTTATGATGTAATAAAAAAAAGTTGTTTTTTTTTTTACTTTTTTTTATGTTCAATAGAGCGATATTATTGTGATTGTGTTTATCTTATTGGATACTAAAAACTTTTACTTAAAAATATTTTTTTCACGTAAAAGTAGTCATTTTGTTAAATTAAGCATAACTTTTCAAATTTTAAATTATTTTATAATAACTTAAACAATGAACAAAATTTCTAAACTTTTAAAAATATTTCTATGCAAAATATATTTCCTTGAATGTAAAGTTTACATAAATTTCTGAGAAAGTATTTAGTAAACATATTTCAAGGCACAGGATCGTTTTAAAAGTTTAGTGTTTGCAAAATTTCTTCCATTTGTTATTTTTGTTGCTTTTTTTTGCTACATATAAACTTTTTTTATTCCGTAAAAGTAAATTATCACAGAGTGGAACGCATTTTAATTATTACATGTAATACTATCATTTTTAACAATTTGTTTTTTTTCTTTGAAATTAATTATCATTAAAAGTAATTTAATTAAAACTGTTTATTATCTTTTAAATATTATTTAATATAAAAATAAATGTATTATTTCTAGGAATAAAAATTGTTGTATAATATTTTTCAATTGTTGCAATAAATATTTTTTTTAGCTAATAAAGGGCTTATTGATTAATATTTTATTGCTTCCTATTTAAAGTTTCTTTTTCTAACCAATATAAACAATTTTAGCTGAAACTAATGGATTAAATAGTTGTAATAAAAATGAAGTGAATTTATGGTTTACTTTTTAGTTACTTGCTAAATTGCTTTCCTACAATATTGCTGACATAAAATATGGTAGGATAGGTGGAATTGTTTTAATATTTTTGCTTCTATATTTTGGCTTTCTTTTGAAAACTTTTTATTTTTGACTTAAATTTGGTTAACAGTAAATGTATTTCATTAAACTACAAAATTAAATAAAAAAAGTTGAAATATTAATTTTTGCAATCTTTTCTATTAGTTTAATGTTAAATTAATTGTTTAATACAAAATAATTTTTTCTTCCTTTTGAATAAATCAATATTTGTATAAACTTGTTTAAATATAATCGTTGAAAATTTATTAATGCGTCTACAGAATTTATTTTAGAACATTATTATTTTTAGGACATTACGCCTTTCTAATCAAATTATGTGCTAAAATAAAATTTTGATTGCAATTAATTATATCAGATGCGTTTAGGGTTTTTGCGAATATGGGGATTAAATAATTATTTAAAACATATGCAGATATTTTAAAGTTTCTTTTATTAAATCAGTGCCAAGTTTAATCATTTTTTTTTGGTTCCATTTAAACGGACTGTTTAATAAAAGCGAAATGAGAATGATTGGCTATAACATCTGAGAATTTTACAACTTTTAAAATAAAATACAATCATAAAATAAACAAAAAAAGTTTTTTTGCACATTTTTATTTATCTGATGTAATTTATTTTTTTTGAGTTAATTTTTGCAACAGTTAATTTCTTTTTTGATATAAAAAATGTGTCGAATATTTAAGTTTTTATATTTTGGTGCATAAAATGGTTTATTCTTTTTCAAATTTTTGTTTAGTTTAATATTAATCAGATCTATTTATATGTAATCTCTTATTTTTGTTATTATATTATATTATTGTGTTTTATTATATATTGCATTATTATATTTTTTATATTTATTTCTTTACTATTTAGATCATATATAATTTGTTTTAACGTGGGCTACTAATAAAAATATGGGAATTACCTCCTTTAAATAAAGCCAAATTGGTACTTGCAAATCAGTTATAGTTTTTTTTTTTTAAATTATAAACATATTATTATTATTTAAAAGAAAAAAAAAGTTACTACTAAAAGTTTAAGCTTAGACTTTTGGCTCAATGATTTTATTCTTCTTTATACTCTCTCTCTTCTTTTTTTTGCTAAAAGCTAATTCTTATTTCCAATCTAAACATTTCCATTTTCTAACATGTGCTTAAATTTACTGATTTTATATACTTAAATAAAAGTAAATATAAATTTGTTTCGTTCTTATTTCACTTTTATTTATTTAGTAAAAAAACTTTTTATTATCTATTTAATAACAATATATCTGAAATTTTTTTATTTTTTCTTTTAAATTAATTTTTCTATTATAACCATTTTTAATTTTGGTAGGTAAACTTCAAAAGAATATATACTTTTTTATTAAAAAATAATTTAGATTGAATCTAAACTTTTAATTAACATATAAAAAGTTTGAAGGTTTTTTGTTTAAGTTTTTATTAAACTGCTTAAAAGAATTAATTGTTATTTAGATTGCTTGATTTATTTAAATTATAATCAATATATTGCTTTAAGGTTTTTATACAAAATTTAATCACTTAAAAAGTGTATTTTTCTTAAATTATTAAACTATTGAAAAATTTCTTCAAAATTTTTTGTATTGAGTTTAAATCGCTTTTAAATTTTCCACTTTCTTTGTGTATTTCATGTATTTTAGTGCAATATTTTTTTCTAATATATTTTAAAACTATAAATTCTTCAAAAATTTAGATACAATTTCGTTATTATTTTTTTTTTTTTGTATTTTAATGAATAAAGTAATTTGTTTTGTCTTTATTTGTTCTTGTATTTAATAATTTGTTTTTGAAGTTTAGAATTGTAACTCTAAAGATATATATTTTTTTTTTGTTTAATGACATTCACTATATAATACAAATCTAATCATACAAATTTAGACAACTTATAAACATGAAAATGATAAAATCAGAATGTTCAACATCTCAACAAAAACAAAATCGCAACAAAAAAGCTGGTTTAGTTAGTACTTGCAGTAATGAAAATAGAAACAGTTACACCGATTCGTATCAAAACGGTGGCCATTGGTCCGGATATAGAAATTTTAATAATTATCATAGTCATTATTACAATAATAATCATCATCATAATCACTCGCATCATTATAATAATCATCGGTTAACTGGGCCTAATGACGCAATGTTAAGTCTTACTCAGCTAAATTATCGACAAGTAAGATTTTGCTTGCTTTTTTTTTAATTTTAAAGATTATTTGCTAGATTATTTAACATTTAATAACCTTATATTTTCTTTTAAAAAAATACTTATTCAAAATTATTCGGGTTTCTTTAAAGATTAAGTGACATTCATGCTTACTTAAAGTATTTTATTTTATAAATTAACGAATACCTTTTTTTTTACTAACCATGCACATAATTAAAACTATTTATAGAAAAAAAACTCATTTTTTAATAGGCTATATTTAAAAATAATTTTAGTCGAAAACAAAATTTAGCTGAAACTCTTACTTTCATTTGCACATTATAGTTTAACGATAAATTACATTAATTTAATTTTACAAAATGTAATTTGAAAATGTTTTTTTACTATAGGACTTCATTTTTTAAAAATGAGATTAAAGATGATTAAAAATTTTATAGCGAAAACAATTATTAAAATAATTTAAATGTCATGTGATTAATTGGTATTTTTTTAAAATAAACTTACGAGTAGTATTGTACTTTTATTTAATTAAAATTGTAAGATTTTTATTTTATTAAGTATGTGACTTTTTACATTTTCTAGGTTGAACGTTTGCGATCTGTACTTCAACAAAATGTCGAAATTCATGGTCGCGAAAACTTTCCGACGCTAAAGATTTCATTGCAAAAATTTATCGTTAACGTCAAAAGGTATGTTGCATTCAGTTTTTTTTTTCTTGAAAAGAAAATAAAAAAAGAAAATTTTAGTATTCAGTTAAAATCCAACTAATAAATCAATAAACAGTCTTAATATTATTAGCCAATAATCTTTTCCTAAAATTAATTTTTAAGATTAATATTAAAAAAATTGTGATTTAAATTAATCTCATATTATGATTCTTTTATATTACTTAAATTTGTTATAATAAGCTTAAATGTTATTAATCAATTAAAAAATTTTTTTTTATTGATATTGATGCGATTATTGGCATTTTTTTTATTATGTGAATATCCATATACATTTTTGTATATGCCTTATATGTATACATATTGTGCAAAAAATAATGTTATTTGACCATTTTTTATCTTCTCAAATTTCAAACATTTTTTTCAAACATTTTTCAAAAAAAAATGAATACTTTCAATAAAAGTATTCTTGCAAAAATAGAAAAAATTGAAAATAATGTTTTAAACACTAATACGCCCACACTAAAATGCAAAAAAAAAATAAATAAGACAATTATAGCATGTAAATTAATTTCTTTTAAAGGCATTTATAATATTTATAATTATACTTTTGAATTATAATGACATCAAAATTTAAGATTGAATGTTAAAAACGTTGTTAAATATAATTTTATTAAAGTTTATTAGGCTTAAATTAATCTTTAGACTGTAGTCTTGAAATAGAATTTGTGTGTTTTTATGCTTTTAGCTTAAATTTTTTAAATTAAATTAATAGGTTTTGGCTATTAACAAAAATATATTTTTGTTAATAGCGATTAAATAATTTAAAAAAAA
This sequence comes from Diadocidia ferruginosa, assembly GCA_027564275.1. NCBI lineage: Eukaryota > Metazoa > Arthropoda > Insecta > Diptera > Diadocidiidae > Diadocidia > Diadocidia ferruginosa. Next base: position 3,607 of record JANSTW010073805.1, on the reverse strand, counting down.
CAATACTGCGCCTAATTTTTGAAATAAAATAAATCACATTTTACTACAAACTATTTTAATTTTAGGAAAATAGAAGAATCAAACTTGCATGTAAAACATGTAAAACTAAATGGTGGCGCAGCAAGTTTTGTTTTGGCAATTGCTGACAATTTTGTTTACTCTGATGTCGATCTAATTTTCCCAATTTCACTTGCTACGGAACAAGACTTTGACAAAGTAATATTTGAACTTAATTTTTTTTATTTTACAATTTTAATATTCAAATTAATGTTTTTGCTAAATAAATTTTAATATTTTAGGTGCGAACAGCTGTCTTTGACACACTTTTGGAATTAATGCCGGAAAGCACAAATCGTGAAATGATTAGCTCAGAAACTTTAAAAGACATTTACATTCGAAAAATGATTCGAGTTATTAACAATGAACATGATCGATGGTCTCTATTTTCCCTTCACAATCATTATGGAAGGTTTATATTTATATTATTCATTTAATTTACTTAGTAATATAAATTTTACTGTTTTGATCTTTGTAAGTTTTATAATGCTTAATAAGTTTTAGATTTATAAAGTTTGTAATTTACGTATAAGTTAAAAATTAAGATACATTTTTATGGTTTTAAATAATCTAAGTTTAATTGACGTAATAAAAAGACAAATAAACGTAAAAAATTGTTTCCTTCATCTTTTTTAACATTTCCAATCAAATAAAATTGATAAAGCAAATAAATATTTATTAAATTATTATTCAAAAATATTTCGAACATTAAGAATTAATTATGTATCATAGGAAGTAATAATGAAGATTAATGCAATTATGACTTTTACACATACAAAAATAAATAATATATAATAAAACAAACAAAAAAGTGTTTATATTTTGATATTTTGTTTAAAAAAAATTTTTTTTTAAATGCTAAAAAACAAAAAAAAAAAAAAATGTTTGCTTCAAAAATTAAAGGTATATTAAATTTAATTTTTTAGATGTATTGAATTAAAATTTGTCGACAAAATGCGCAGACAATTTGAATTTAGCGTTGATAGCTTCCAAATTACATTAGATCGGCTTCTTGATAATGTTAATGAAACTAAGCCAATTATTCAAGCCGAAAGTATGTTCGGAGATTTTTGTCAGGTTTAAACTTTCTCTAATATTAAAAAAAATATAGACAAATCAAAATATTGAACAAAAAATGCTTTTAAATATTATCACAATTATAATTACAATCAAATTTAGGCTCTTTTTCATCTTAACAAACGCTTGATTGACACTCGCAATCCAGAAGAGATTCGTGGTGGTGGCCTTCTAAAATATTGTTATTTGCTTACACGTGGCTACCGCGCCACTTACAATTGCCGCGATATGGAAAGGTATATGTGTTCGCGTTTCTTTATCGACTTTTCTGACATTAATGCACAAGAAGCTAAATTATGCGCATACCTTGATAATCACTTTGGCGTGGAACTACAGGTAACTTTATTTATTTTTTATTTCAAAATAGTTCTATTCTTAAAAACATGAAATGAAATATATTTTTATACCATTGATTATTTAATATAATTTATGAAATTTTAAGATTCTCTAAAAAAGATTTTTAATTATTTAAGACTTTGTTCTTTGATATTTGAATAAGGTTTAACCCTCCAACTTTCATTGTTTTATTTGATATTCAAACCAACTAAAGTTTCAATTTTTTTTAATACTATGGGAATATTAAAAAAATTTTGTTTAAAATGATATTTGATCAATTTTAAAATTAATCAAAATCGTAATCAATAGCTATAAGAATCATTTAATTTTTAATGTTCTCATAAAACACATTCTTGTCTTTTTTTAAGTGTTATTTTTCATTAATATTTAAAAAAAACGATTTAACAGAAAGTAAATTGAAAGACAAATGAGACAGCAGAAAGAACACCAATTTTTAATTCCACTAATGCTAAAATAAATATAAACATGACTAAAAAAAATTACTAAACTAAATAAAATTAATTTTACAATAACAAATTAAAGAAAAACAATAATTATTACTTTTTTTTTTTAAATTTTTTGTTTGTTTTGTTAATTGTTTGTTTTTGTTACTTTACAAAAAAAGCAATTTTTTTGCGTCAAACTTGTGTGATTAATTTACAATAAAAAATAATGGCATGTTAAGTTTATTTCAATTTAAACGTTTTTATTATTATTTTCAGATTTAAAAGTGCAAAGCAAATTTATTTATTAAAAAAGTTTTGTAGAGAAAATAAAAAATGTAAAAGAAAAATTTAAACTCTTTGATTTGTTTAGCTATGTAAGTGTTTATAATATAAAGTTGTTCAAAGCATGAGACAATTTTTACTTTTTATTTTTGTGCAAAAAATCCAATCCCATAAATGGACTTTTTTTTTTATTATTTATCATTTTTAGCTGAAGCTGGATTACTTGCATGTACTATATAAAATCATCAAAGAGAGTACAGTATGTCTTATGGGACATGAGCGTCGTCAAACATTATCAATGGTTGAAAACTTACAAAACAGTCTTGAACAAATTTCTTGCTATGGTAATCAAGAGCAAATATGCTTTCCTCAGCCTGGTACTGTGTACTATAATGCTGAAGATTTAACTAATCGCAATAGAAAGAATGACTTTTCAGCTGTTTATTACATGAATCCTTCTACACCAACTGTAGTTGTGGATTCAGCACAGACATCACCTCATCCTTCATCTACTCCATCCCCTGCACCAAGTAGTATAACACCAGCTCTTATTTGCGGAAGTACAACATCATCAATGGGAGATTCGGCTGTTGACACATCAACACCGGCTCTTTCTCCTGTAATGTCATCTTCTTTTAGTGGAATACAAAATAACTATGTTCCTCGTCAAACTTTACTATATTTACCACCAAATGGTACTAGATTTGAATTAGTTGGGCTGTGTAAGTGTTAAAATGCTTTGTATAACATTTACTTATTAATAGTAATTGCTGTATTTTGTTCTTTAATCTTTATGAAAGTTTTTTTTTATATTCATTTGATTGTTTTTTTATGTAAATCTACTGAAGAAAAAATAAATTATCTTTTTTTTATGTGTTTTTATACGTCATTTTTTTTTCATTTAGGTTCTAAAAATGTCGAATTTCTTTTTCTAATTTATTCAATACAATATTTAAGGCCTTTGAATTTATTAAGTTGCGCTTTGTACAAAGGTTTAAATAATTTCGTTTAAATAACTTATCAAAATTATTTTACATTAGATAGTCTTTACTTGTTTATTAATTATAAATCCTATTTTCTTTTTATTTTGCAAAAAAAAAATTTAAGGTAAATTTTTGTGTTAACATTACATTTCTGTTAGAAATTAAATTCACCTGTAATTTTAAATTAAATATTTAAAAAGTATTAATAGAAATTAAAAAATTTTGCTTTTTATTTGTATTGTATTGAAAATTTTCTTACTTTGCCTCATAAAAATGTGTATTTCCATTTTATTTTTTGTGCCTTGTTCAACTAAAACAAAATTGTAGTGCTGTTTCATATTTTATTTTTAACCTCTTATGGTTTTCATACGTTGTATATACAATAACGTACTGATTCATTAATACATTTAATTCTAAATATTGATT
>JANSTW010073794.1:0-10129 GCA_027564275.1 Diadocidia ferruginosa | reverse complement strand
GGGCGCACAAAAGAGCATGCAAGCTAATTGCCTTTCCAGTTCTTCCGCTTTTTATTTCCTACTATCTACATTGGTATGTCCTGGCAGACCCAGATAATGCGGATTGTGTTATTTGTACCAAGAGCTTTTAGCAGCCTTTTACATTCCTCGTATATGTTTAACAAAAAAGTGAGTGGATTGCTGAGAACCGCATTGGCCGCCAGGCTGTCAGAGTAGAAGTTAAAATTCCGCTCCGGCAGTCCCGACCCAATCATCAGCTTAGCCGCTCTTGCCAATGCAATTTTGGCTTGGAAAAATATTTATGGTACTGAGCGCTACTATAGAGAATAGCGACCTGCGACCCTGCTCCCATTCTTCTCTACTGAGTATGATGACAGTGTATTTTTGACATACCAGACTCCAGAAAGAGGGTGTTCTTATACAGAACATATATATAATTTTAGTATATCATTAAGACTACTTCTTTATATAATGTATTTTGTTAAGTATATAATATATATATTATATTTATATGCAAGGATTATTCAGTTAAGTGCGCAAAAAATTTAAGAAGTTGTAGGGGACCCCTAGATGAACGAAAAATCGTTCTATGAGTACCCGATTACTGATGAAAATATTGCCAAAAACATAAAAAAATTTAAAACATAGTTTCTGCAGTGATTCAAATTTCAGGAACGGTTACTTTATAAAATCGGACGTTAAGTTTACTGTTATTTTACTCAAATTCATTTCTACAACATTCCAGATTGTTATTGGAAAAACTTTAACATATTATAAACTTTAAGTTATTCAAAAAATTTAGGGGATTAGAAAATTACTTTTCGAAGTTACTCCCCAAAAAGTCATAACTTGGCATTTTAGCGTAAGTATCTTCGATTATATGATTGATTAAGTATAGCAATCTCAGCAAAAGTCCAAAAATTGGAAAATTTGCTCTAAATCGGTAGGGATTCGAGTAATCAAATACTCATAGAACGATTTTTGTTTATCTATGGGTCTCCTATATAACCCCTTAAAATTTTTGCGCACTTAAATGAATCACCCTGAATACATAATATACGAATAATATTTGTATTGCAGGCTCTCGACCAATTTTACGTTATTATGGTTAGTAATAAAACATTCAGTGTATATTGTTGATGTATATACGTTTCGGTAATTTTATTAATCTCTTCAGTACAATCAATCATCTACAATGTCAAATATAAAACGTTAGAAATAATATTAAATGTTCATTATTATAGAGATCTCAAAATTGTCTCTGACATTTTCTAAAATCTCGACCAGTCAAAGACGAATTCACAACAAATCAAATAAATGGTGTATGGGATCTCTTTGTTACCCCTTTAACGACTTAAAGAACTCAAATGCAATACTACTTGTTCAAATCTATATATAAAATTTAATTTCAAGTAAACTTTTCGAGAACAAATAAAATGTCAGAGGAATTGGTTGAAATTTTAAGAGATTGAATATCATGTTTAAAAAATTTAGAAAATCTCTAAATATTTCTGGATATCTCGAAATAATTTTTAGTCAATTAAGAAGTCTTGACCAAATTTTAGAAGATCCTGAAGAAATGTCAGTAGATTTAAATTTATATGAAATTTCATGCGGGAATTTAAATAAATTTTAAGAGATTTCAATGAAATTTCAGAGAAATTCAATAGAGATCTGAGATTGAATTTCAGATGACGATCTTTCAAGAAGTTTTAGAAGATCTCGATGAAATTTCTGGAGGATATTTCTGAAGATCTCGAAATAATTTAGGAAAATTATAAAATGTCCACCTAATTTTATAGAAGATCTTGAAGAAACTTCAGAGAATTTTGTTAAAATTTTAAGAGATCGATATGAGATTGAATTTCAGATCGCGATGTTCAAGTAATTTTAATGAAATTTCAGAAAATCTTGATGAAATTTCAGTGGATTTTTATTTAAATTTTAAGGGATCTGTGAGATTGAATTTCAGATCGCTATGTTCAAGAAATTTCAAGACAATTTCAGAGGATTTTGTTGAAATTTAATGAGATCTGTGAGATTGAATTTCACATCGCAATCAAGCAAATTTCAGAAAATCTTGATGAAATTTCTGTGGATTTCCTGAATTTTTAAATGATATGTGAGATTGATTTTCAGATCGCGATGTTCAAGTAATTTTAATGAAATTTCAAAAAATCTTGATGAAATTTCAGTTGATTTCCTTAAAATTTTAAGGGATCTGTGAGATTGAATATCAGATCGCAACGTTTAAAAAATATCAAGACAATTTCAGAAGATCTTGATGAAATTTCATATAGTTTCGTTTACATTTTAAGAGATCTGTGAGATTGGATTTCAGATCGTGATGTTCAAGTAATTTTAATGAAATTTGAAAAAATCTTGATGAAATTTCAGTGGATTTGCTTGAATTTTAAATGATATGTGAGATTGATTTTCAGATAGCGATGTTCAAGTAATTTTAATGAAATTTGAAAAAATCTTAATGAAATTTCAGTGGATTTCTTTAAAATTTTAAGGGATCTGTGAGATTTAATTTCAGAATGCGATGAAATCCTGAAAATCTCGATAAAATTTCATAATAATCATATTGGTAAATTTACCCTAATTGTGATTGAAGGACAATATTTCTATGTAGTATCGTATAGAAATCGTCCTTCTTTTTCAACTTAATTACTAACTCGTGGAAATAAAATAGAATAAAATATTTATCCACAAATGACATCATTTATTTACAGTAACATTATAAAAGTATATAGAAGGCTATTAAATGGAAAATCATATAAAAAAAAGTGCATTATAAATAACATGCAGAGCAGCGTATGACTTTATGAGGACTATTAAATAAATATATAAATATTTCATATATGTCCCATTTAATGCACATGCAATCTGCTGCATGCATATATGAAAATTTCTCGGTAAATAGACCATTGCCATTACCGTATTCGCATGCAATCCGAACCAAAAGAAGCTAGAAAAGCTAGAAAAACAATATAAATGTGAAGAGCAAAACCGCATAAAATGTTCTAACATAAGTATTACATAGATATTTAAATTACTTGCTATTTTCTAGGTAGAATGTTTCAATTTTTCTATGTGCTATAGTTATGCCATTTGAATGACCCAGATTTTTTTCTTTTATTTGTTATTTTTAATCACTTTCCATCATATTATCAACGTTTTTCTTTTACGACATCACATTTGTCTATGATGAAAATTACGTGTTTTCGCACACTTTTGGAAGTGATGTTTCATTTATTATATTTATTTTATTTGTATAGTACGTACTCATAAAAAAAACAATTATTTTTGTGTATTGTAGTTCTCGAGTTACAAGATGGTCAAAGCTGCCGTCAATAACGTGTAGTGTTAATATCAAAAAGTTTCCATAAAATTATTATTTGTCCGATTGAAACAAAATTTTTCATATTATTAACTGGATTTTTTAACAAAAATAAAAAAAACCTAGGTTCAAAATGGTCGCCAAATAATAAAATCAAGATTTCGCAAAGAAATGTATTTAAAAAAAATATATTTTTCATTTTTATTTTAAGCTGCAACCTTAACTGGTAAAATTATAGAAAAGCGTTTTGCTTTTATAATAAAAAGATAACATTTATTTTTAGTGAGTACGGTCGAATAAGTTAGTTTAAAAAAAAACTATATAAAACATAACTTCCAAAAGTTTGCGAAAACACGTAATTTTCATCATAAATATTAAGCTCTGATGCGCTATATTCGTAGTCTACAGATGATATTATTATACAGAGGAGTTTTAGATGATTTTCCTAAAATGCATCAGAAGGACGTAAAACATATTACCTCTACATAATATTATATATAGAACATTGTCGTTGTATTCATTTTAATATAAAGCCATATCTGCTGCCATCCGGAAATAAGCTTTTATGTGTCAAATCGAAGCAATAAATTCATGGAAAATATTTTCTCAATGAATGTTTTCAATTTCGGAATATAACTATCCAGTTTACTTTCCTATTTATTTTATGTACATAAACAAAATATATTATTGTGAGGAAAATGGAATTCCGAAATAGTCTTCAATTTGAAATATACGATTTTAAGAAATTAATACCTGCAATGTATATGCATAATGTTGTTAAAATTTATTAAGCTTATAAATATTGTTTTTGGCCTGAGAATTTATATTTTGTTCGATATTTTGCAACAGTGCATCTATACTATATAATAATATATAAGCTATCATCTTTCATATAGTTTCATATACTGTTAACTGTAATGCATTATAAGTAATCAGTTTTTAGGAAATCGATTTATTTTATGTATATAAATGAACGTTGCATTTCTATCAGAATTCCAATGGGTAAACTTTAAACTTTGGAACGATATATAAGAAAGAGAGGAGCGCTTTTATGGATATATTTATATATAATAAAAAATAATCTTAAACTTTTTATTATACAAATTATGTATCGAAAAGTTTTATGGAAGAATTTCTCTAAAAAATTAACAAATGTAGCAAAACAAAATCAGGGACCATCTAACATACAAAAAATTATTTCAAAAGATTTAACCGACTTCCAAAATACTTCAAAAACTTCCAGAATACCTCCACATATTCAATATTTGCACAACATTCAATATTATCAATAGTTGCTTGCAGAGTTATTCTGGCCACTGATGAGTAGATAGACAACATAAACTGACATCGCTGTTTAACCCTTTTTTAGATAAGATTCACAATTTATAACGTTTATAATAAATGACATAAATATATGATTTAATAATTATCACCCGGCACTTATAAAATTATCATGTATAAAATACAATAAACATTTTAATTACATACAAAAATCTAAGTATTATCAATAGTTTTTCCTCACGTCGAACATCCATTAGTAACAAGTCAATACTTCTACGTAATTTCCAAGTAACTTTTACATAACTTCTACTTTTACGAAACTTCTACGTAATTTCTATGTTACTTTTATGTAACTTCTATGTAACTTATACGTATCTTCTATGTAACTTTTACGTAACTTGTACGTAACCTTTACGTAACTTCTACGCAACTTCTACGTAACTTCTGCGTAACTTCAACGTAACTTCTACTTAACAACTTCTACGTGACTTCTACGTAATTTGTACGTATATTTAACGTAACTTCTAAATAACTTTAACGTTACTTCTACGTAACTTTACCGTAACTTCTTAAGAATTACAAAACTTCAGAAAAATTCTATGTTTTATTGATTTAAGAACAAAATTTCATAAGACTTCCAAAAAAAGGCCCCTTTTTCTCTAAAATTATTGCTCCTCAGACTTTAGATTTTAGTTATTTTATTATAAAAGAAATAAATACAATAAAAACTGGTTTGGTAGCTTCAACATTTATACTTCAATTTATCTCGTTATTTATAAAAAACTACTAAACGGAAACGCCTATAATATTTGCATTTTCGATCGTCGATAACCTACATAATATATTTTCCATAATTTATGTATCATAGAACCTTGCAATAAACCCGCACAACATTTTTTGTCGGAAATCCAGAGAATGAAAAATCGATATCTCTATGATATTTAGGAGCACTATCTATATAATATCTTTTAGTATTTATCTGGTAGATATCTCTTTTTTAACATAAAATTGTACATTGAATAATATGTCAATGAAAATTCTGCTATCGTACTGATATCATATGGTTATCTTAAAAACATACAAATATTCTTTATCTACAAGATATCTTATCGATGTCGCTACAATCACGATGTATTACTAAACTCCACTATTCACAAAAAAAAAATCATTTCGATTTAAATTCGTTAGGTGCTGAGTTTACTCCATGACTTATTTGTTTAAAACAAATTTTTGCTTTGCACTGGCCGACCCATTAATTAATTTGAAAAAAGCTTTACTTTGAATTAGAACGATTAGACTGTTTTGAAATATTTACATATAATAAATTTTATTTTGTTTATATTTTAAAATCTTGAACTCTATATCCTCTCGGTATCTAACAGTTATCTATAAGTTACAAAATCTCTTATCGCATCTTATCGTTATATTATTGATATCATCTAGATATAGAAAAATTATTTATTTATATCGCTACGATATTATATATTTATCTGCTAGATATCTATAAAATAAAGATATCCAATGGATATCTTATCGAAAGCATGTGTCTATATCTTGTAGATGTGTTTTCACTAAGCGATGTGATAACCAAATGTTATCATATATATGCTTAGTCGATAATATTACAAATATATTTTAAAGTAGCTCGATATCTATTATTTATATCACAGATAAAAGATGTTGTGCGGGATAACATGTTCATTTGTTTACAAATTTATTAACCTAAATAAAATATGCACTTGGATAAAACGCAATTTTTTACCGCAAGTTCCCCAAGAAAACATTTATTTGTCACTGTATTTTATTTGTTGCGCGACTCGATTTTTTCTCGATTGTCTTGGCTCCAAATAGCAGTCTTGAAAAGCCACAGGAAAATTTAATTTGGAATAAAGCAACATTATAATAATGTATATTCTCGACTTATACTTAGGAATTTATTGATATAGATACTTTTCATTCCAATTCCGTATACATATATATGGGCGAGCGTAATTTATTGAACCACAAACTTTTCAATGTCCTATAATTTTGGATAAAGGATAGAATATTATAATATGGTTGTACTTAATATTTCTTTTTTTTATATAAACTCGAATTTAGAGATACTTGGAAATATTCATATATTGTTTGTATGGTGCATAAAAAAATCGGTATCGGAATATATAAATTGATTTGAAATCTGTCGCAAAAAAACCATTCCATGAAATGGTGCTAAAATTTTAATTCCATTTTGATTTTGATTTTTTTTAAACCTAGGTATTTACTATATATATATATATATGTACTTTATATCATCATCGTGTCCTTTACTCTAAAAGTCCAAAGCGAGGGCGCATAGGGACCATGTTTACCCTTCTTATCTATCTGATACCATGGTTTTCATTGACGACTATATCTTTGACTATATCAAAGGTGGAGTGTTGCCAGCACTAGGGCTGTTTGATATATCGATATATCGATATATAGCGATGTTTTCTGATTTTCACTACATCGATCATTTTAGTTTCAATATTTTGTATAAGGAATATCGATATTTTCATTCGATATTCGATGTTTCTATTCGATATTATCGTTTTTCAATCATATTTTTTTTGAATAGTTAAATAATTATCATTATTGTGTCCTTTACTCCAAAGCTAGGGTGCATAGGGTCCAATTTTACTCTTTTTTCTATCTGATAACATGGTTTTCATTCACGACCATATCAAAGGTTGAGTGTTGTCAGCAACTCACACTAGCCATATTTTTTTAGTAATCAATAGTGACTTCCAAACCACTGCGATCGCTTTTTAATAACACCTGCGAATGAAAGGTGATAGCCTAGATGTGAATTTTTTTTGACTTTACTGACTCTACCGACCCTCAAACCAATTTTTTTTTGCTTTTCGATATTCAATATATCGAAAAATATCGATATTTTTTTAAACGATGGCTTTAAGTGACTTCCGGGATCCTGCGCTTTTTAATAAACACCTGCGAATGAAAGGTGATAACTCAGACGTGAAAATTTTTTGGCCCTACCGAGCTTCGAACCCACAACCTCTTGATTAAAGAGCCGTGACATTACCCACTCCTCCATACTGGTTATATGTACTATATATATACCTAGATATTATTTTATAATTATAACTAAATAAAGTAATATCTAGAAAAATTGTTTTGAATAAAAGGATCAAAAAAGGTTAGTTAATAAAAGGATATAATCCGATATTCTAAAAGCATAATTCAATACCATTTATAACATCTAGCAGAATAGTATAAGTAAAGACAATGAAAATATAGACATTGGCTATTCTAATTTCGTAATTTAAAATTTCATAACTCTGCAACCACAACTTTCAGAGATATATCAATTTAAAGATCCGTGGGTACCCGGGTATCCCTATGTCCGTACGGTTAGATAAATTAGACTGTTTTTTTAGATTCGACCCTCCAGGTCACAGATTATTACTTATTTTCGTTGAGATGCGTGTTTTTATTAGTCCCATTCTCTCAAATCCTATATAGGACTTTTGGTCGGGGTTCCCATAATTTTTTTTTGGAATGGTTGAAATTTTTTTAAAATACACCAGAATCTGTCTCATTACCCTCTGATTTGTATGAAATTTTAAGAATTTTTTAGTTATCAAAATTCATTAGACCCGTATTTGCCAATAAGACACACTTCAGAATTAGGATGCCTCAAAAAATTGTAATTTTTTGTATTCCTTGATGGAGTGGAAGGAGAACACCGTCTCTTCAAACATGTTTTTTATATATGAGTAAGTTAATAGAGCAATATAGACGACTGATATCAAATGTTAAGCTCAACTTACACATCAATCGGAAAAAAAATCCAACAGCTTATGTCAAAATCAACCAATCAGAACGCGTTCAGCATGCGCAATTGTAATGAATGAATTTTAATGACTAGCGGAAAAAATACGTGTTCTGATTGGTTGATTTTGATAAAATGAAATTTTCAGTGCCAGGGCATTTAGGTGCCAGGGCATTTAGGTACCAGCGATTTTCGGTGCCAGAGCATGCACTCAATCTAATCACGTCATAAAAGAAAATGAATATTCCACATCAACTGGTAAATTCCGTATTACTTGTATCTTTCTCTATATATAAAATATTAGAATTAGCAAGAAGCACTTTCGAAAAAGCCCTTTAAGCAATTTGGATCAATAAAATAATTTAAAAAAATATTCTCAAAAGAGAATTTGGTTTTTAACCAGTTCGTATTTCGAAGCATCATATGTAGTTTTAAATAATTGGAGAATCTATAATTTAGCTATTGGGGTCACAGCTTTTGCGCTCGAAATATTTCAAAACTGCGCGTAAACGAGAGACAATATTCTTACTAGAAAATGTTAAGAAATTATTTTTAATTTTTTATTGTGAAATGTATTAAATATACCAAATTGTAATTATATTTTAATTTTCCACTAAATTTATAATGAGTCTGGAAAGAAATTCTCATTTGATTTTGAATCTACTAACCTAGTTTGCATAGAGGGATTAATATTAAATAAAAAGTCAATATTAATATAGATAGCACACCGCATATGAGTTCTTTCCTTTATTATTATATCACATGACACTTGACAGGTCATATCCGGTTTTAAAGAGAACATAGACATTTTTTGTTTTAAACTCAATATGTTCCCGGCGTTCCCGCACACATACCTAGGTATATACCTAGCATCTCACCTTCACAATTTTTTTTATCGAGTATATAGAATATACATAGAGTTGTATAATAAAAAACACTATTCTATGCAATAAATCAGTGATGCCCGTGCAGAACCTCAATTTGCTCCGCCAGCTCCACAAAGGATATTTTAGCAATATTAAAAAAAGGAATTGCTTAAATCGCTCTTTTAATCTAAATACAAAATTTAAAATGAAAACAATAAAATAAAACAGAAATTCACATTATCATTGTTAACTTCTTTTAATATAATCATCCCTATTATTTAAAAAAAAATTATCGAAAAATTGAACAAAAGGAAAAAAAATTATAAATTTATTCAATAGAATTTATTTTTTATATATTATAGCTCTTTAGGCAAAAAATTATGGGCAACAATGATATAAATTGTGGTGTAGAAAAATTTCTACAGAATACTATAAATAAGCGAGTGAAAAATTTCCCATTTTTTTTGTGTAAAAATTTAATAAATTTCTATAACATTTTTTCAAAACCTATTATCCTACTTTTTAGATTACATGTATAGTTCATGTATTTTATATTTTATATAATGCACTCTAAATACACTATCCATTTATATGAGTGACTACCTATAGTTTATTATAATAGATTATTATCGATAGGTAGTTGACTTAAAATATTACCGATATAGTTGTATGAAAAATTTAAATTTCCATCACTAATTTAGAGTAAAATAAATGGAAGCTTTTGTGTGTAAAATGTACATATAGAATTGATGTACAAGCTTAATTTTTATTGACGTTTTTAGAGTAATGTTCGCCATACACACAGTGCATTATTACCTG
>JANSTW010073783.1:0-10129 GCA_027564275.1 Diadocidia ferruginosa | reverse complement strand
AATGGGAGAGGCTTATCGTTTGCGCATGAAAAATACAAAAATATATTTTTATATGAGTTGTGTGTATTCAAATGAAAGATCTTGACAAGAGCTACAATTTTAGTTCTAAGGGTTCCCCTTTCTGTTTGCAGACAGGCAAAATAAAATGTTCCAAGAATTTTTTTTTTCCCCCTCCTAGAGGCTGATGGGAGAACGATGGACTACAACTCTTACAACTAAAGTTGTAGCACTTGTCAAAATATTTCATTTGAATACACATAACCCGCTACAAATATTTATATTTCAATATTTTTCATACAAAAGTTAAGCCCCTCCCATTTTGAAAGAGGGATGGGGGTGATCCCTCTTAAGATCACACTACAAATTTTTTTTTTTAAATTGCCTATTCTTTCAGTATAGGTGTATAGAAGTATAGGTGTGACATCACAATATTTCATTTTAAAAGTTTTGCATACACATTTTAAACCCCCCCTCTGCAGAAAGGAGGGTTTCCCCAATAATCGTAGTATAATTTTTTTTTGGGGGGATTTGGAGCATATTCGCTATACTGCAGATTCGCCAAATATTCTTTGACTATGTAAAAACAGATTTAATATTCTGAATGAAATATTTTTCATAATTAAACATTTTGCTGCACATATTCATTGTGGCTGATCATTGTACGTCATTATATAATTTGAATGAAGTACTCAAAAACTATATCATATTTTAATAATTAATAAATTATAATACACATGTCAAACATATTATTATGAAAACTAATAAAATTATTTCTATACTACATAGTTTTAATTATATTCGTTTAATTAAAAAATTATTTGACTAAAACCACCCATAACTTTTGTGCATTGAATACGAACGAATTTAACTGAATATAATATATTGATTTTTTTTGCTTGTATTCCAATTTAAAATATTTTATATATAAAACTATAATGTATAGGTAGGTATTTGAATGAATTATATAAATGTTGAAATATACAAATTTGTAATCACAAAAAGTTCATCTAAAACCAATTATATTCTATATAATATTATATATAGACAGACAGTAGAGAAATAAATATTATTATTAAAACCTATATGCAACTAATTAAAATTTAAATTAATTCCATCAACAACAAAAATGTCCTTTTTCGAGTGCAATTTTGTAATGAAACCGGAATACCTGTGTGTGTATAGCTGCTGGTATAAATATGCGATATTCATTTATACAAGTTTGAAACAAATATTATAATATTAAATTTAGAAAATAAAAAAATCGGTCCGAGAGCCACCAGTAAAACTGGGATGCTAGGATTTTGAAGTTACGACTAGATCCATTTTCATAAAAAAAACCGTATAGAAGCCCCTTTCCGCTTGGACCTTGAGACCTTAAATTCAATTCCAGAGTATAGAACCATTAAAAACTCACAAAAAATTTTGTTGAACAAATCCGTCTACTATGGTACAAAACTTTCTCTATATGCTCATATTTTCCAAAAAAAAAATCGTATGGGGGACCCCTTTCTTTTTGACCTAATGTAATCCCAGAGTATGGGACTACTAATAACTCGCTCTTACTACAAATTTGCCAAATCCGACTACTGGTAAAAATTCTTCACAAAAATAAATCGTATGGGGCCCCCCTTCACCTTTGACCTAGAGACCCTTAATGCAATCCTAGAACATAAGGCCAGTAAAAACTCAGTCCCATTAAAATTTGACAAATCCGTTTACCAGAAAAAAACTTTAACTATCTGCCCAGATTTAAAAGCCATTTTTAGCAAAAAAAAAATCGTATGGGAGCCTCCCCTGACCTTTGACCTATAGATCCCAAATGCAATCCCAGAGTAAAAGACTACTAATAATTCATTCTAATGAAAAATTGGCCAAATCCAACCACTGGTAAAAAACTTTCTCTATAGGCTCATATTTTCTGGCCATTTTTAGAAAAAAAACCGTATGGGAGCCCCTCTTCATCTTTGATCTAGAATCTTCAAACGAATTTTCTTTTACGAAAACTTTGTTAAACAATTCAGCCATTATTTAGTACTTTTTTTTCGAAAGTAGCACATAATTCAATAAAAAAGACACTGTGCTACTTTTAGATTTGGAATACATTTAGTTGGAACTTGGAACTCTCTTTTTTATATAAAAAAAAATTGTAAGACATTCCTCTAAAAATAGCGGATATTTGAAAATAAATTAAGAAACTATTAAATTTGATGGGGATATAACAAAAAATTACTTACCACTCCTGATGATACTTCTCAAATTGATAGGCTGTCTTCCACAGATTTTCAATTGGTGTCATTTTTTCAATCATATCTTGTAGTGTTGGAAAAAATGATAAATCCAATTGTAATAAATTTTCATCAATATTTATTGCCTTGGCTTCTTTGCTACATTTCTGCGAAAAATGAGAAAAAAAAGTGCAAAATTATACATGTTTTACGAAACAATGAAAAATTCACAAAAATGTATTCTTTTTATTCGATATAAATCATTAATCATCAATCATGTTATTATGAAAAATGCGCGCGATACTACAGAAATATTTCGATAATATTTTTAGCGAGTTCAGAATACAGGAAAGAGGATAAAAAGAACCACTTACCTCTAATAAATCCATGTGCTGATCAACAATATCACATTTTTCCTTCAATTCGTCTATTGACAGAAATTCTTTCGTTTCACGTAATCTAAATATTTCCATTTTTTTTCGTTCATTTAACAAAAAAGTTTCAAAAGCTGTTCGTCTATCTCTGTATAAAATAGAGAAGATGATGAAAAAAGTGGATTTTTTTCGGTAACCATTTGAAAATGCATCGTCATTGAGATTATATTTTATTCAATTCAATTCGATTGAGGCGAAAAAAAAAAGTAGAATAAAAAATTACTTTAAAGCAACCTCTAGATTTTCTCTAACCACATTCAGTCGTGCTGCACTCAACTCCAAAACCTGCTCCAATTCATGAGGCCATAGGAATGTACGTGAATTTAGGTAAATTTCTTCCGCTTGTATAATGTAAATGTGTATGCGAAAAATGTAAATCAAAGAACAAACAATAGATTAGAGGAATTTGTGAAATAAAAATAAATTGAATTTTGTAACTTTTATAGTTGAATTTATATTATTATTTTGGTACCATTTGAATGATGATGGAATATTTATTTAGAATGGGTGTGTGTGTTTTTGCCTTGGCTGAGAACATGTACAGAAATTATAATATGTTAAAATGTATATAGAAAAAAGCTCGCACCCAAACCCCGCATAGTAAAATTTATTCAACAATAAAGACGATATATTCATTCACATTATTCTACAATTGATTTTCTCTTTGCCCGATTTTTAGTTCATTTAAATTGAATTATTTTCTTGTTCAAATAGATAAATTTGATTTTTTTTCCATTTTCTGTTGTTTTCTAACTTAGTTTCGCTAAATCAACGAACAAACAAATGGGCTTTTTTTCTCTTCTATAGAAAGTTGTGAGCTTTAACTTATAATAATTCATTGCTGCGAATCGGATTTTCTTCTATATAGGTTTCGGTTTACGGAAAAGCATGCGTTCAACTGCAAGATATTTTATTTAAATTTATGTATTCGAAATTATAAGTTTTCTTCTTTGAAGTATAGAATGCTACTTTCTAATAGGTTTTTAACATTTTAATAATTTGTCGATTTAAATAATTGATGGAAGGCTCCTCGTCTTTAACCTAGTTACCCCAAATAGTATAGTGTCACTTAAAGCGCAACCAGACCAAAATAGACCAAAATCCGTAAAACTCAATGTTCATATATTTTGGCATAAAAATATCAGGAAGAAACTTAATTTTTGGTAAAATACCTTCCCTTGATCTTCAATACTAAAAAAGAACTTCGTCACTTGTTCGGTTCTGGAAATTCACTCTCTTCCCACTATTTTTATATAAAATGGTATGGGAGCTCCCCCTCCCCTTGAAGCTATAGACCCCAAATGCAATCGGAGAGTATGGGATCACTAAAAACTCACCCCTACCAAATTTTAGCCAAATCCGTCCACTGGTGTAAAACTTTCTTGTGTATGATATTTTGCGGACGGACGGACGCACGGACACTTTTTCTTGTTTAGTTTTTCTGAATCAGGGCATCATAAAACGCAATAAAATGGGTCCCGGCAATTTGACCATTTTGACCAAAATTAAAGCTTGTACTATTTACATATGTACAATATCCATATATCCATATGGATTTTTTTGTATGTATAGTAAAAGCAAAAAACATAATATTAATATCAGGCAAATGCAAAATTGGGGGCCTCCTGACCTGGTTTGATTTTTGTATATAGTAAAAAAGTTTTTTTTTTAATAAAAATCTATATGGTACTTTTAATCGAAACATTCAATACATTATTATAAACGTATCAATCTAAAAGTGCCGCGCGGCGAAATCTTTCGCTAAAAATATTGTAAAACAGACATACTATATGGGGCATGGGGGCCTCCTTGGCCTTTGAATTTGTCACCAAAATATTTTTTTTTACTATTAAATAAAAATCTGAATTCTCATTGTCATTTAAAGAAAATAAAATTCTAATGGTGGATTAGATTGGGAGGAACTGAGTAAGAACTATCACTGTTCTACAATAAACGTGTTTTATTGAGATGAGCACTTCCATTGTGAAATTTTGTTTTGTGATTTTTGGCAATAAACTTGCTACGTTCATGCGCACTGTGTAAAGAACTGACACTGTTATTATATAGCAGCGTTGACATTTTTTGGCCAGCGGGCAGTTTCATACCCAAATACGTCATCACCATAAAGGAGACCGCACACCTAGGCGACTGTAAGCGATAGCAAGCGACGCGATTGAAAGGGTCAGTTTTTTAACATACAAAACAACAAAAAATATTTTTTTATATTTTTTGTTGTTGCTTTGTATGTTAAAAAACTGACTCTTTCAATCTCGTCGCGTCACTCTAATGTGCGATATCCTTAAGGCTATCATTTCAACAAATGTATAATAATAATATAAAGACAAAGTAAAATTTTAAATCTAAATAATATAAGATAAGATAAAAACTATACCATCTAGTGTTGCATGATGCAACAGAAATAAAACCCTTTCGGCCGCCACCTTGATGTCATCCTTTAGTTTGAATATTTTCTCATCTCGGCACAAGTTCAAATAGTTTTGTAATGCCACAACTTCAGCCGTTTCTTTGGGCCGTTCACCAGCATGCATAGACATTTCTTCAAATTCATCACATATTCTGTAGAATAATAATTTTCATTAAAATTCTTATATTCAAACTTGGCAAATTATATTAAAATTACCGTCGATTTTCCTTCTGATTTAATGCCTTAAAGTAGTTTGTGACAAAGTCCTGTACTTCACGCACCAAATTGATTAAAACTCGATTAACACGACGACAATCAAGCATAAATAAATTAAGTGGAACAAAGTCGGTTAGAAAGAAACTTTCTTCAACGACGGCATTTAGTTTTTCCATTAAACAAATGAATGTCTGTTAAATTAAATAATTAAATAAAAAAAATTATTTGCTTTTCCTTTTTCTTATTGTTTTGTTTGTTGTTGTTGTTGTTATAATTATTGTATTTTATTTCTTATTATATTGTCGGTTTGGCTTTTAACATTCGCAGCATATCTAATAAAGCTTAAAAAAAGGATAACATTTTAGCGTGCGGTGGTGGGCGGCGGGTGGTCTTGGTGGAGTGCGGTGATAGCTAAACGAAAAATAATAAACGTTAATTCTAAGCGGAAGGGGACTGACTCTGTGTACCAAACGATTTCTTGGGTTGGCAGAGGATATAAAATGTTTAGCCGTCTACATAAGATGAACACAAAACTTTATTTTATATACATTGTTCTTAAGTAATTGGACAAAATGAGTTTGGGTATATTATTTTGCGTGTTCTTAATTTGTTCTTTCCTTTTATTGCAAATTTTCTCGCATTTATACGTTAATTTTATCAATTTTTTAACAAGTTTTCCCTCTTTTGTTCAACCTGTTTTTTTTTGTATTACAGAAAAAATATCGTAAAAGTTAAAAACTTTTTGTGTATCATAGTACTTTTGCCAAATTGGCTCGCGTTGTCACTTAATAATTAAAATAAGGGCAATGAAATAAGTATTTCCCATCATAGCTATATAGCTATTAAATTGGCATTTTGACTACCACGGCCATAATAACATAAATGTTTTAATTATTTTAATGAAAGAGTTTTTATGTCTTAAAAACGAAATTTTATTATTTCGTATTAACATTTTACTATATATTTTATGGTATTTTTCTATGTTGAATTTTTCTTATAATTACAGCGGCAATTTATGCGGCAATATTTCGCATATATGCGGTATTAAGACATTTTATATGATTTCAATTTAAATAGATTTTTTATTGTCTTTTGACTTTCGTTTCAACTTCCAGGACGATGAGGAAATAAATGCAGAAATTGACGAAATATAGTAAACAATTAGAAGGGCTTGATTCTCTCTACCCATCTTGTACCAAGAAATTTCAACGCTGTTTGAGATTTGCTCAAAAAACGATTTAAAAATAATTGTTTACCGCCTTTTTAATTTCTAGGAAAATGCCGGATGAAAAATGATCCGTTGGTACAATGTCATACCATTTCAAAAAATCATACCTTATGTATGGTTGGTTACAGTGGCTTATCTACAAAAAAAAAACAAATTAGCTAGGCTTCAATTTAAGTAGCAGAAAAACCACAGTATAAAAATAACCAGTATAGTAGCTTTTAAAAATTTTACATACGATTTGATTTTCCTAATATGGATGACCTTGATTTCATTGTAGAGGCAGAATTCTGTTTGAGAAGATGTCCGACAATTTTCCAACAGATTTTGCAATTTGTAAAGACTTTGTATAGATTAGATTTTGAGAAGAAGTGCCTTTTTGAAAGCAAGAAACGGAAAACCCCAAATGACAAACTAAGACAGACCCGTTAGATCCAACTTGTTGAATTGAGAAAACCTAGGAGCTCCATAATCTCTGTGATAGTTATCTGAGCCTAGTGAGTAAGTATGTGCTTTCCCAGTTGTATACTATGTCTAAACTACTGAGAGCCAGGGCAATCACATTTCTCACAGAAAATGCTTGTCCATCTTCGGATCATTTTGCAAGAATGGTGTCCGAAGTACGGAACCATTTGATAAAATAAAAAATTGTTTAATCTAATTTCCTTAATAAATATCAGTTTAAAATGTACATTGTACAAATAAAATATAGTTGTGTTATACATTTGTAAAGTCGTATTTTTCATAAAAAATTATATACAATATACCTATACAGCAAACAGGTATACAGAAAATGGAATTTTATAAAAGAATTTTCCCAATAATCTTTTTTCTATACTTATATAATATATAATATAATAATAATATATATATATATAATCTGCACATATTTTTAAAGCTATATAACATCATCGCTATATAGATGAAATATTCTTTAAAATATTATATTTTGAAAGAATTTTTTTTTATCAAATAAAATAAATGAAAAATCAACTTTTCTCCATCATCATTATTATTATTGCTGCACATTATCGTCTCAAAAAGTTATTGTAGCAAATTATATATAGATGAGGGAAAATATATTATAGAAAAGAGGAAAATAAAAAATGAAAAACCTAAAGTCATTTGTCTAATCTAAAATTTATAGAAGTAATACCATATAAGTGAAATAGGAAAATATTATCTTTTATAATAATAATCTTTTAATAATTTTTATTATTATTTTATAAGCGCACATAAAAGGTAAAATGCTATAAGAATATTAAAAGAGAAACACGTGTTTTTTAATAAAATAATTCAATTGTAACTCAATTCATCTTATAACATCATATTTATATATAATAATATCTTGCTATTTAATCGAGATGGATAGAAAAATAAATGCATTCTACAAAAATTCTACGAATTTTCTTAAAAAACTTTATATGGTGCTTATCAGCGGCGGCTATACTTATAGGTCCGATGGGGCCTTGCGCCACTTGTTTAAACTAAGAAATAATAAAATTTATAAATTTATTTAATTTTTGCTTTAAATGATTTAAAATAAAGTACTAAAATACTCGCATTCGCAATAGTTATTATATAAACATAAGTAACGACTACATCAATACTAAATAAGATTATATTCGAAAATAAAACAATCAAATAATACTTAAACTTTGCTATAAAAAAAGTCTACTTAATTAGTATAGACTCAATCCAAAATTATCAAATATTAAAATTAAGTTGTACTAGATTATACCTAGTTACATATATTTAGTACAAAAACGGCCCAGCTTTATTATGATCGTATTTTATATCAGTTTTTTCTATATTAAAATTGTGTGCTAGTATTTGTGTTTTTATTATTTGCTGAGAATAAGGTCCAGGTGCGATCGGTCCTATGAATGTATTTTGGAGAGAAAAATATCTTTGTAATGCTTTACACTGAGCACTTCAATTTTTATTCCTATGTTATAACAGCTTACACATGTTTTTTTCTTCTAATATAATAGACAAGATGGAATTTTCATTCTCTTAATTTAATCCAAGTTAGCATCCGTATAGAGTCTATTTATTTCGTTAATATGAATAAAAAAAAATTTGCGCAGTGGACCAAGTACGACTAAATGCTTTAGCCGTTTTATCGATAGATAAAAAGAAATTGAAAATTCCTTCGTTCATTAGTAATTTAATAATTGTAACAAAAACAAACATAACTTGATATATATTTTTTAATATTTTGGGCCCAAGCTTTTCAAGTATCACGAGCCGCCACTGACTATACTATATTAATGCGAGAACGGTGATCAATATTTTTGAATTTTGAAACAAAAACTATAAAAAAAAAATTAAGTTTTTTTAATTTAGAACTAGGAAAAAAAATTAAAAAAGGTGATTTGAATTTTATGGAAAAGTTTTTAAGACTTAAAAATCAACCCTTTTGAAATACTTTTTTTCAAAAAACAATACTTTTTATGAAAAAGTTTCTTGCTTAACCTAATAAACTTTATTTTATTTAAATCGATTTAAGTTATGCCATTTTGTTTATTTATTTTCTAAAAACTGCATTAAAATTATAAAATAAATTAAAAATATTATATTTTCAAACTTTTCTTTGAATTTTAAAAATTGCAAAAAAAATATGTCTATTCGTCCGTCCGTCAGCACCAATAAAACACACAATATAGAAAGTTCTAGACACGATATACTATCTCGAATTTTAATTATGTTGGAATGATTTTTAAGTGTTCTCATTATTTTATATTGAATATCAAGAATTTTGTTCAATAGGAACTAGTAACTCCTTTCACAGTGAATAGGAAAGCATATCGAAATATTTATTGTTGTTCTGTGGTAACCAGATTTTTTAAAGCCCATATAATTTCGCACTTATTATTAAAATATTTCAAGTTTAATAACTTAAAGAAAAAGATTTTTTTGTTTTTATTTTGAAAAGTGTTTGAGAGAAAATAATATTATGTTTAATTTTATAATGATAATAATAATACACTTTTCTGAAAAACAAAAAAAATTGTTGATGGGCGAGCTGATGAGATGCGAGGTGACGATAAAAATTTTTAACTTTGCATAATGCCATCAAAGTATATAGACTAGATATACTTATACATATTATACAACTATATGTAATAATAGAGCTAAAAAAATATTTTAACTTATATATTATAGGTAGGAATATATAGAGCCTTGATATAAGACAAGGGTCGAATATTATATAATATATAATATTACATTTTCTTGAATGCAATGTGATAAAATAAATTTGCATATGAATAGAGAATTAACTCTTCAAAATGATGGCTTTATATACTTATGTATACGTCGTATAATGTATATTAACGAAAATTTACATAGATAATATTATAGAGTACTAAGTAGCGAAGTGTCTTTTACTTGACAAGGTTCAGCGTAGTTATATGTTGAAAGTTACTGGAGCACTGAGAACTACGCCATCTGAAGCCTTGAATGTTTACACACACTTGCTAGTTTGCTACCACTAGACATTCACATTAAATGTATGGCTAGCGGTTGTGCTGTTAGAATTAGGGAATCTGGATATTGGTCTGATAGCCACTATGGACACAGCAGTATTCTTTCACTAGTT
>JANSTW010073782.1:0-20125 GCA_027564275.1 Diadocidia ferruginosa | reverse complement strand
ACATCAATATTTATTAACTATCATATATAATAATTAGACATCTAATTTATATAATTGCAAAAATTTGAAATTTTTTCCCCAAATTTATAGTATATATAGCAATTGGAAAAAATTTCAGCCAAATATTTTTTTTTTATAATTAATCTTTATAATATATTTTAATTAAAGTGAATATAGTTTTATATTTAATAAAATTATTTTAGTTAAAAAAATATTTATTATTTTTTATTTGTATTTAATTTACAATATTTTTTTTATAATATTCGTGTGTGTATATAGCAAAAACTTCCTTGTTTTTCCAAATTTACATATTTTTAAAAAAATGATAAAAAATTGTGCAAACATATTGTTGCACATATTCCAAAAAATTAAATTCACTTTTTATCACAATTCCCTTTTATAAAAATGTGATTTCCAAAACATAAAATGTTGTTTGCAATTTATCAATTTGAATAAACGAAACAACACTGTATGTATGCTAATAATATCAAATTATGCTGAACAAATATGAAAAATTTTCCACTTGAAAATATATATACATTAGGATGGCTGCCAAACATACTGTATAGGAGGTAAATTTTTAAGGTCGATTCTAGCTCTCACGTCATATAGCCTTAAAACGGTATAATCGCTGCAGAACTAGAAAAATTTCAGAAAAACGTTTGATATGCAAACAAAACTACTAATAGAAAAAGTTTCATAAAAATCGAACATCATTTAGAGGTTGATCATGGCGGTTTTAGTTTTATATTCACATTTTTATT
Source organism: Diadocidia ferruginosa (assembly GCA_027564275.1). NCBI lineage: Eukaryota > Metazoa > Arthropoda > Insecta > Diptera > Diadocidiidae > Diadocidia > Diadocidia ferruginosa. Next base: position 19,361 of record JANSTW010073782.1, on the reverse strand, counting down.
GAAAATTCCATATAAAACTAGAACCGCCATAAGCAACCCTTTAAATGATGTCCGATTTTTCTGAAACTTTTTTTTAAGTAATTTGTTATAGCAAGTCGAACATTTTAAGAAATAAATGGCATCCTAATGTACATATAGAAAATACACAATAATTGAATAATATGCTACGAATCGCTGCGGGAAAATGTGTCCGTTTGTTTGAGGGTTTTTCGTTTGTTTGGGTGTGTTTTTTTTAGGATTTATTTATTGTTGAGTGGTCATCAGTTCATCACTATATATGGTCATCATCGTGTTTTATAATAAACAAAAACACAGTTGATTCAATTTCATAAACTCGCTCTGTCATATACCTATGGATATATTTATATATATGAAAAAAACATAGTCAAAATATTATAACATATTTTGTGTCAATCACCCCAGCCGAATAAATGTCTCCGAATGGCCTAATTGAACGAAAAAAATGATGATCTCAGTTGGTACAATTTTTTTTCTCGTTAGTATACTGATTTCTACAGAGTATAGGCCATAATTATTATCCCGTTAGTAATGTATATAATATATTATACTGTCACAGAGGTCGAGGGTGTTTTTTTGTTGTTGTTATCATAATATAAAATCCATTTAATTTAAAAGTCCACTCCATTCAACAACTTGCCGTATACAAAATTATGATGAAAATTAATCAGATTTTTGTTGCGTATATAAAATATCGCGTTTCGTTATGTATATACATAAAATTTATGTATGCAAATTATGAGCATCAGGTGAATGCTGTTTTTTTGGAAAAGGCTTTAATTGAAAAGCTTTAATTTTTTCATCATTTCATAATCATATATTAAATTGCAGTATAATTGAATATACATTTTCGTATAATAAATATATAATATTAATTATATGAGTTTTTCTGCCGCAACATATTCACACGATGTTGTGGAAGTTATGTGTTAATGATTGGGAAAAGTAGGTTTTCAATTAATTGACAGTTTTGTGTTCCCACGGTCAGTAGTTATTAGTTTCATGTTTCAATCCATAGATATCAGTGCTATTATGCTTTACCATATAACAGCGTTTGAATCAGTATCTGAATCAACGACTAAACCGAAAATTAGGTTCTGGCACGCTATAAACTTTATTAGTAAGTATTTCGGTACTATTGTGTTTTCCATATAACAGCGTTTAATCATATGTTCTTAACCGGTTTCAGTAAATTTCAAAAAGTTTCTATAATAAAAGTAATATTGTGTTTTCGATAAAACAGCGTTCGTATCAGTGATCGAATCAGCGTTGGAATATAAGATTCTGAATCAGCGTCTGTTCTAAATAGGTTTCTGTTCCAGTAGCTGTTTTAATTTATTATCAGTAATATTTTGTTTTTCCATATAGCGATAGAATAAGCGTATAAATTTAATAAGATTTTCTTTAGTTAGAGCTTAAAAAAATCAATCACAACACGACTTTCGATTGCTTACCCGTTTTTTTTCCGAAATATGAAACTTGATAGAGAAAAATTATTGTTCAGGATGTGGTCTCCAAATATTTATGCTAAAGTTCTATCATCCGATTATATTTATAATAAAATAATTGTGTGTGGTGATTACCTATATATTATTTGTATTTTTAATTATAAAATTTTAAATAAATTTATAAAACAAGTGGGTGTTTTGTGGTCGCTCATATATCATTCACATAATTTCAGAGTTTAATTACTTTAAATTGTTTTAAAATAATTTAAATAATTATAGATCACTCTACCGGTTTTAAAATTATAATCCCATAATTATACGGATTATTATTTGTTTTAAACCATATAATTTGTCACCATTAAATTGCAAAACAAATAATATAACTCGTCAAATTAAGTCTGAAACACATTTCTCTAGTATAGTTTTATACAAATTGTGGGAGTGTAAGTTGTTTATTAAACGCTTTTCTTCTAATGATTCACTCTACACAATACAAGAAAGCTATATAAATTTTACTGTACTGTACATCCAAATTTAGTTTATTTTGTCACCAACCATCTAATTAACATTTTCTATACATCAGACAACAACAAATTTCCCTGTTCACGCAACATCAACGCTTTGTTTGTTTTTTTGTATCTACAATCGTATGTTGGTCTTAGGTCATTTGATTTAATTCAAACTCTCTCTCTCTCTCTCTCTCTCTCTCATCACTGCGATTTATGTGCTGCATCAGCACCACTGATGAAGAAGCTGAATATAAAAATTACCCTATCCTTATAAATCGTTTAACATTTAAATGTTTTGCTCTATTCGTCGTCGTCAATCTATAAAAAAATATATTTTATAAATAAATATAGAAGAGAAAAAAAAATAAAATGAAAAATAAAATAATATCCGTTTTATAAAATAATAATAATAATAACTTTTTGTTTTGCGATTCTTTGGAAAATATTCCAAGAAAATATATGGAGAGCCAATTTCTTATAATATTAATAAGATATATCACAGAAAAATGGTTAACATTGAATATATACAATATATAATATATATAAAAATGAAATTATGTTGTTTTTGTATGTTGTTATATAATTTACCTTAAAATGTTTGTGGTATCCTATAAATAATATTACAATTTTTATTTGGGATCAGAGAGAAGTTTTTATAATCTAACGAATCACGGTAAAATTAAACCCAATAAATTTTTGATTTTCGATTTTCTGTTCCACCCTTAGTTATTTTCATTTAACCCTACTAATCAAATTCTGTAGAATAAATTACCATATCATATTTTTATATATAGGGGTTTCTGGAGTCATTATATATGCCGCAGCTGTTGAGGATAGATGACGATCTTGAAATACGCGGATATAAGGACCAATTTTTTATTGTTGAGAAAAACATCAAACATTTCAATTTGCTAAATCACTTTTGCTTAAAATGGCATTGCTAAATGGTCGGTTAAAAGCAACGTACACAAGATCCCAGGACTCTTTTTTCTTTTTAAGATTTTAGCTGAAATCCAACAATTTACGAGACGAATATTTATAGAGAATAATTGTTATTTATTTTTTTTAGAAAAACGGATGAATGATGAATCTGCCTTATCGATATTAAAAAACAACGATTTTCTATCTAAAATCACAAAAAACCTAACCTCACTCATTTGTAATTTACATGTGAACGATCTATCAATTTTTTTTTTGTCGGACCAAAAAAGCCGAAAGATCGGAAATTCAGATCATGAGTACATATAGGGTTTAAAACCCCTTTACCTATTTGCGACCTGTTTACCATATAGGACTATAATGGAATATATTTTATATAAAGCTGTTGGTATCTAGAAAACATAAGAAAACATTCTATAATATTATTTCGTGTGTACCTACCTATACCTATACATCATACACCTACAGCTATACATTTTAAAGGATATACATTTTGTCAGTGATTTTTCGTATATACCTACTATATAAAGCCAAAGAAGAATAAAACCGGAAACTACAATTTATGCAACATATAGATACGATGTATACTTTGATATAATAAATGTATCCAAAAATAATATTATCTATACAATATTCTTCTATATAAAGGAAAGCTGAGCTACGATAACCGAATGCTTCAGTTAACCTATAGAAAATAGATTTTATATGTACCTTTAACCTACTACGTAGAACGGTACACAATTTCAACAAAATGATCTAAAGATTTATTATTATATATTTTTATTTTTATATATTTTAAGAGTTGAAAATTGCTTTTTGAAACATTCTATATAAATTTTACCTATATATAGATATACCTTGCCCATATATATGTCCGAAATGTATAGTCGTCGTATTACACTGTACAGAGTACATAGTTAAAGCACATCAGTACTCCCCGCATGGTAAAAGAAAATACATCCAGGTATATACGGAAACCAATTTGAATATTGAGTTTATTTGGTTTTTGGTTTTTCTGATAAATAATCTTTGGTTATGGTTTTGGTTTTATAATATTTGAAATTGTGGTTTTGGTTTTGTTTCCTAAAAATACCTACTCTAGTGTAGACTATGGAGCGAAATTTTGCTAAAATAACTGTTCGGATGTTGTTAAGGAGTATGAAAAATGAAATTAATCGAGATTTCAAAAAATATGGGGACCAACATTCTAGGATTATACAAAGGTATAGAACATAGAAGGTTCTTTTTGAATGCGCTGGTATAAAGTGCATTTGTTCCTTAATTTAAAAAAAAAAATTTCCGGTGTTGAAAATTTTTTTCCCTTTATGAAAAGTGTACAGGCAATTGAATGTACTGTACCACGTACTGATGCTATAGTATACGGTGTACGAATTTGTCGCGATAGCCTTTTGTTTATCCTGATATTTTTTTATCTCGTATATTGGAAAATTTTTTTTTAACGAAAAACTATATATGATTACAAAAGCCATAATATTATGACGTAAAAAAAATATTATGTGAAAACTGAAATTGATATTCGCCAACCAATAAAATTTATATTTTTTTATACAATATCACCGACGCGCTCGTCGATATTATTTATGTATTTTAAGTTATGTTATATGTTTGTTTGTATATATATACGCAAATATTGCTCATAAATTTTCAAATATATCAAAAATAAATATAAATTACCTTATCCTTTCTAGAAAATTATTTACCAAAATGTATATAATAATAATATTTTGTTAATATATGAAACGAGTATATGCGGATCCTTAAAACATGCGGTATATTATATTGTATACAAATAATATAATATTATGCGATGTCTGGTATATATGAGCTTTCTAACATGATAAAGTGTACATAACATGTATGTAGGGTTGCCAATACTGATCATACAATTCTTAATTCACCGGGTCAATTATAATATTCCCGGGAGAACAGAAATCTAAAAATTGTATCAATAATAAAAATCGAGAAAAAATTACATCTAAACAACATATGTCGACAATTTTAAATAATTATATATTATTATATTAATTATAGTTCACGGATGTACATAAGCACAATATGGTCTAGATCTTTTTATTTAAAGTGTTTTTATAGATTTTTAATTAACCACTTTTATATAGAAACTATATTATCTATATAGGCCAATAATGACAACCATATAATATGTTCTAATAATTCATCCGAATTATTTATTATTGAGTATATATTATTATATTAGATGTTGTTGTTGTATATGAAATTAAGTCCCAAAAATTGGCTTTGCAAACATTCGTATAGTATCATTTCAAATTATTCAATTATCATCAGCACATTTTGTGGACATTTTTTATAGAAGAAAACTATTAGTGGCAACCCTAGTTCTTTATTTACACACTCAATATATTATATATACACAGAAAATTATTGAAAGTAAAAAAGAAAAACATCCATATCCCGAAGACGATATATTTTATTTTTATTTTGAAAAACATATAAATTTTATGTCGTTCGCGCGGCAAACGCCAAACTGTCAAATATCTTTATTCTTTATTAGATGAGTGTACAAATAATATGTGAAACAAAATGCATACATGTACACATGGTAAGGAAAATGTGAAATATCGTCGTGTGACCGGCAATAAAGCACAGCGTACATTAATGAAATTGTTCAAATGAAAATGCATGTGGAAATATCAGGAAAAATGCAATATGACACAAGATGTGCGAGACATTCAATTGCCGGTAAACTTACCAAATCTCACAAAACTGGATAATAATTTTTGAAAATTAATTATTACAAAAAATTATGAACAAAATTCAATTTACCAGCGTATTTAGCAGAAACCTTCTATACCGATGTCCATATATACGTGCATTTCAATTCATCACACATCTCCCCTTTCACTTAAAAAAATCATTTTTTTAGGTTAAGTTTATTTTTTATTTTTAGTCTTTTTTTATTTCTTCTAGTAAAGAAAGAAAGCGATATATTGTAATATTTTGTTAATGCCGTTTTTTAACTAAGAGAGGTAGGGGATAGATGGGTTAAAATTGGAATAATTAAAAAAATACTTTTTTCAATTTGTTTTTTTTTTATAATTTTAAAAATAAATAAGCAATCAATTATTTATTTATTTTATTTTTAAAGCGAGTGTGGAGCATGCAAAGGAAGACGTCAGAAAAATATTGGGTAAAATATATGCTAGTCAAATTTTGACATAATATATTTGATGATCCATTGACTCATATAATTTCTGTCCGAAGTTATTGATCGCAAGTTTTACCTAATTAAAATTATTATAAATAAATCTTAAAATGTCACCACATCATATTTATTCTGCAATATTACCCGATAAAAAAACAAATTAACAAAATTAGTTTTTTCCTTAAAAATATATATGAGTCTTTCCACCTACGTTATATACATATAATATATGATACGATTTTGGACGATATGGTTAAATTTATATCCAATATTTCTCTCTATCCATATAGATATTTTATAAAACATTAAAACCAATCAATAAACCTTCATCAAATATAATATAAAATATCGTGTCCAAAAACCAACAATAAATTGACACCATTTATACGCATTTCTATAATATATTCTATGACTCTATATGTGTGTATTAAAAAGAAAATAATGACAACATAGAAATATATTTTCATTTTTGGGTTTTGCAATATATTTTTAGCCTAATAATTGTATATTTATAGGCAGATCGATGTGTAGTAGGTAGATGTATATACATATCCCAGTAAACATTATGTTATATAAATTTAAAGGAATTTAAAGAGATATGTTCATTGTTCAACTTTTCGTATCATCCAACAAATGTTCCGTCTATCTATACCTATTCACTACTCATCAGATGATATTTGTTCAAGAGGAAATTTAGGGAATTTTTGGTAAAATTAACGAATTAGTTATCCTTGTTGATAATTTTCATTTTTTACTTGTCCACTGGTCCAACAGTTTTTGTCGTTGTGTACTTTCCCATATTTAATATTTCAAGTTTTATAAGTGCGTTGTTTACTTGAGGGAATTTTACTAGAATTAGGGTAGTTTTTGTAAAAATTAAGGGCATTTTCATCCTTTTTTATTTTTAAAGTTTTCAATTTTTTTTTGCTTTAAGTAGACAAAGAAGTTGCACGAAATTTTTTGTAATTACCTATAAGGGAATTTTTTTCAGCAGCGGTTATCTATACAAGAAATTTATGTTATTGAGGGTTATACTTTCTATCTTTGAGAAATTTTGAAAGATAATTTTTTCCAGAAACTTTTATCGACACTGGCTGAAGGATGGTCCTGATAACAAGTAATTTATGCTATTAAAGGTTATGATTTTTACCTTTCGATTTCGATTGAATGATTTGTACTGAACAATACAAGTATAGTCAATAAAAACGTATCAAAAACCAATAATTGCTATTGGGTCTTTGTGGATAAAAAAATATTTTACTTATTTTGATATTTTTCAAATTAAAGAAATGTATAATTTATTATATATAACATCATTTTCCACTTGTTAATATTAGGTTTGCCTATATAATATATAAATTTGGTTTCCACACAACTTATAATGGTCACATCATTATTCGTCATCAGTCATCACTATATAACACATATTACATATATATATATATATATATGTTGGTCACACAAATATATGTTATTTATTATTATTTTATATACCTATAGAGGTAAGATATCAACTTACATATATTTCACATAAGTATATATATATATATAGATTCACATATGCGATCAATCTGTGCAATAGTGTCACTTTTCTTCAAAATGACAGTTTGACTTGAGAACTCTTTCTCTTTCTATCTTATAGTATCCAAAAGATTTCACTTTTCAAGTTTGATTTGAGAACGACATAAGTTCTCTTTCTATCTTATCGGTATGCTTCAATCTTAAAAAAATGGCCAAAAGATAGCACTTTTTCTTTTCGACACATTTCCAACAGTTAATTCCTATGAATAATGACACTTTTCAGATATCCCAGTAGGGTAAGAATAATTGAAGAACAATTTTCAAGGAAAAGGTAAATTTGAACTAGATTTTAATTTTAAAATTTTTATAACAAGTGTTTTCTTCAAATGATGTGTCAGTTTTACCTGAGCTTAACATATATATCCATAATTTAATATACAATTTTTTTACATGCTTTCGATATGTTTTCTGTTTTTTTTATGTGATTGACCTTTCAATATATATATAAGTTATATACTTTTCTATCTATATATACCAATTCGATCAAAATAATACATTTTATAGATTATAGAAATAGAAGATAGTATATAAGTAACTATAGTATATGAAAAGCTTCTCCATATATTATAATCCGAAAATCAACACTCCTATATAATAATACACATATAGAACTCAACAAGTTATGTTTTCTAAATAAGTTCATATATTATTGTAGTATATACCTTATCCCTATTTCTATTCCATATATAACAGATGGATATATAATATTATAGAGCTTTAAATGAAATATTTTATAGGGTTATTCCAGCTGAAGGTGCAAATTATACTATACATACGAGATATTTTTTTCAACACAATGTTACTCAAATTATTAAAAAAAATTAAGTTTTATTTGTTCTGAAAATCTACGTATACATGTACATATAAAACATAAAGTCGTAAAAAATTTACCGGCATCGTATGAGGACATTAGAAAAATATGTTAGTACATTTTCTATATATGTATACAATTATTTCAATATATTTAGACTTTATTATATAAAAAAATATCTTGTGTATTTCGTAATAAGATATGTTTAAACAAAATTGGAAAAATGTTGACAGACTAATGGGTCTTCAGTTTAATTATTACAGGTGTCCTCATATGATGACGTTAGGACTTAGGAGTATATTACATTGACTGTTAAGGTGAACTAAACGAATAACCCTATATAATATGTATAGATATATTTAAATATTATACAACATATAAATTTATTCATACATATACTTTGCTCAAGGCATGTCAGTATAAGCTACCCTATATCTATATATGTATACGTTTTTATATTCTATATCGATTAACATGCGAGGACAAAAAAAAGAAATTATATCACCCACAAAATTTTCGTAAAAAAAAACCTATAACTATACGAAAATTTGAAAGAAAAAAATAATTTGACAATAAAAAAGAAGAAAACATTCTCTCGACTCGCCAGATATACAGCAGCAGCATAATATAGGAAAATAGAACTTGACGTTAACTACCAATCATCCCACCTCAACATATAATATTATGTATATATGTAAATTTCCATTGACTAGCTTGATATATATTCAATGTAATTGTATAGAAGATAAATTTTTCGAAAAAAAATAAAAACTTTTTCCTATTTCGAAAGTCTCCGTATATAAAACGTAGGTATACATAATAATAGAACCTCTCAACTCTCAAATAATATTATAAATATTTCTTAAGAACTTTATTGAAACTTTTTTTTTCTATATAGACGTATATACATTTTAGGAAAATCTTTGGAAAAATACAATAGATAATATTATACTAATATATTGAATGTTTAGTTACCTATATATGTACCATAGATTATGGTATAGAGATCTGAGATACATCCAAAGAATTACATTGTAACTTGACCTGGCATGTTTTTCTAATGGATTATGTATATACTGATCCTGATCTATTCGAGTTAATCAACACCTCAAAGTGGATATGAATGGCTATATACAAAACACTGACTCAATTTTCTTAAATCGGTGGTATCAAAACGGTTATGCTAATTAAAGCTTAATTCTATCTATAGTTCATGTTTGCTACTCTAACCTAACTATATAAGACGAGACAATAATTTATTTTCATATTAAAGAATAAGAGCATATCGCTGTGGCATATTTTCATGGTGGATAATTTTGTCTATACTTTTTGCGCTGCATAAAATAAAAATGCACCTCAAATTGTTACCAATCTGCTGGGCCTTATTTTTTCATCAAATTGATTGATGGCAAATCTCTTTCTATATTATAGTTATATTATATTATTCTAACTAAATCAACCATCCAACTAAAGTTGCAAGTACAGAAATAATGAACTTTATGGAAACATTGTGAACACATGTGTCTGTGATTGTGCCCGCACGGAAACAAATGTTTCAAGGCGTTTTCTACACATTTGTCGATATTTTATCTGCAATGTGTCTGAAGTGTTTTCGGTTTCCGAAATGTTGCTAACATTTTTTTTAGATACATTTCAGCCACAAATCTCAAAAAAGCTTTGATAGGGACGATTTGACAGTATAAGTTGTCTTCTAAATTTTAGACTATTTACAACATTTTTACTTGGACCTATATTGATATAAACATTCTATTTTATACATAAAGCCCATAATGTTGCTTAGCTTTGACAAATTTACATATAATAGTCTACCTATACGTAATATAAGACAACGACAAAAACTTTTATCTTTATTTTGTATTTTTGTTGTTTAAAAAAAAAACAGAAAAAGAAAAATATTTTCATAAATGACAAAGAAATTCTAATATATAGTTGAGACTTTCATTTCAACGAATATAAAATGTTCTTTTTAAAATAATGCTACGGTTTGAAAAAAAAAAATACAAAAAATCGTCTTTAACCTTAAATTGATTTTCAGTTAAATCTTGAAATTATAGAAAGGCACAATAAAATATAAAGTTTTCTCCACTCTATATAGAACGAAATTGTGTAATTGCACGCAAGATCCTTTCATAGAAAATTTCTCTATCTACTTATTTTTAAAAGATTTACTAAAATTTTAAATTAGTACTTGAATATTGAGCAAACAGTTAAATCAGTAAAGTTAAGTTAGTTACCATGTTTCTTAAATCATAAAAGCAGAAATCTTGTAATCAATTTATAATTTTATCTCTGACTAGCATATAAATACTTTAAAATTTTAGAATAATTCGCTTTCTTGTTTACTTGCGATTTTTAACTAACATCCTGACTAGCTATAGGTACCTACTTGAAACTATACTTTTGGAATAACTCCAATTCCTGTTTACTAGCACAAATCTTGTAATCAATTTTAAACTATCTTCCTGACTAGCAATATGGATACTTGTAATTTTTAGTATAACTCTCTGCTTTATTTGCTTATATGCCAGAAAAACTCGTAACGGTGTACCGCAAGGCTCAGTTATAGGACCATTAATTAAATTTTTAGCACGCTCCCTGACACGACCACAACTCTTTGGTCAAGAAACAATTTATATTAACGAAAATAGAAAATAGATATCAACTAATTATTTAAAAAAAAGACGATAATTTAGAAAATTATTTTAATTACTTATGCATAGAAATTTGGTAATAAAAGCTCACACAACCAGAAAGCAGGTTCGTCGCTTAAGTCTTTTGTATAAAATATTTTTTTTTTTTAATTTTAAATCTGTGATTTAAAAAAAAAACTCTGTAACTAAACAAAATAATTGATTTTTTTACCATTAAAGCAGGATAAAGCAATTTATAAAATTTTAAAATTGTTTATGATTTTATTTTAGAATATACTTACGAAGATCTTGCTTTTAAAACAATCTTTTGATAAAATAAAATTATTTCAGTTTTTTTTTGTAAATTAAAAATATTATCACTTCCTTTATAAATAAGCAAAAACTCAATTTTAAATTATTATAAATTTTTTAGAATTAAAAATTAATATGATCCATTTTATATTATAATTTAGTTAAACGATTTTTTCTCGATGAAGGGTACGGTTTTAAATTTACTAACAAAAATTTAGGGATTTATTTTTTCTTTTTAAATATACACAGAAGTCTTTTGGCTCTCTTGTTTTTTAAAGTTAGTTACTATTTTTAAAGAATAATTATTTTATATTTTTTAAGACATTTTTTTCTTAAAAACGGACAAATTTGTTGTTTTGAAGCATCTTAATGGAATTTTAAATATTAATAAATATTGAACTTTCTTTAAAAAAAATTAAATTGTGTCTACTTTTTCTTCGACATAAACTTTTCGGTATAGATGGGTTAAAATATTCAAAATATATACATAAAAGCGCGAACCTATATAAATTTTAAATATTAAAATTTGAAAGAAAAAAAGCTTCTAAAATGAATATTGGTACATAGGCAACAACATGAATTTTATAGACACTTTTGACAGTTTTGATGTATAAATAATAAATAAAATATTTTTTCGTGTTTTTTGTTCTCAACCGCACAATATCAAAAAAAAAAAACAATATTTTTCCCATGAGAATTAATAAATATATCGAATAATAAAGGCAACTTTATTGCTGCTGTATACTGCGAAGCTAAACATTACTCTATGCAATAGGCTGAATAGACCAGAAATTTATTTGGAGGGCGCCATACAGTGTAAGGTGCAAATCATAATTTGATAATATCAAAATCTCATCGAATCAAAATCAAACCCTTTTCGAATCAAAATTTGATCGAACCAGAAAAAATTTTGATCGAATCAAATCAGATTAAATAAATTAAATTATTGATCAAATCAAAATCTACTAAAATAAAAGTTTGATCGAAGCAAATTTTGATTTGTGGTAACTACTTTAGCAAAATCATTTTATTGTTAAATTATCCATGGTGTACCCCAAGTGTCAATCCTTAAAATTGTAATTAATGTTACCAACATTTTTTGCCACCTATCTATAGGTTACATAAAATAATTTTTGTAAAATGTGGTTGATTCGGTGTCCTGCATAAGCAATAGATGATGAAAACGACAACACAACCGCATTTTCAATATTTTTATATTATTAATTTGAAAAATGATTTTTTTTGCTCGGTTTTCTTTAAGATGTTATAGAAAAAGGGATAAATTGCCTTTTCTTTTAAACCATTTTTTTCATCGTTTTTACTCCATTATGGATTTATAAAGGTTAAAGTGCGAGTCTTTATGAAATAATAATGAAAATGCAGCATATATAACTCGCAAATTGTATAGTCGAAAAGATGTTGTGTAATATTCATTTTTAATATCAAATGTATTACACTCTTGAGTAATTGCAACAACAAAACTTTCATATGTATAGATAAATGTATATATAAAAATAGACATGCGAATAGGTGATTGATTTAATAAAAAAATAAATTTTGTCAAAGTGAAGCATAGTGTAACCTTTAAAAAGAACGTCAGTTGTCAATTATTGTCTATCGATTGAATGACAGAAAACATAACCTATCTAAATAGTATTGACATAACCTCACTTAACATTATATACAAAATTCGTTAAATGTCTAAAAATAAATATTATACAAATATCAACTGATAATCATCGTATGTGAATATTAATTCCAGACTCCTGTAGATTAAATAAAATGTTAAACTAATAATTATTTAAACTTTTGGAGTTTCGAAAAAAAATCTAAAAAAAAATCTCAAAATTTTCCAATTAAATTATTTTTAGGATTAGATATGTTCTAAAATTTTCTGTTTTAAAAATTAAAAATGTCAAAAGACAATATATGCTCCCATTAAATTAAAGCCCACAAAGTTCTGTATATGAAAATTGCGCGATAACTTAATATCCGATCATTTTCCGTATTAAAGGAAATTTTGATTTACAATTTTCCAACAAACCAAAAATCTTCAAAGAGAATTTTCCAAGAATACAATTTTGTGGTGACACCGAAATGTGGGGTTTAATTTGGTTTTAAATATATATTTGTAATTTTACTTTGTGCTTGCTAGGTACCTACATGGTAGAGCTACTGAGTAGGTGACAAGTAAAATTATTTAAAACCTCAAACGTTTTATTGTCGTTGTTTAAATGTATAAAATATAAATATTATGTTAAGCAGGACTGCTCAAAATTCAAACGAATTAGGTTCGAAAAACTGAATTTAGAGCAACAATTAAATTGTTGGACAAAAATCATTTATTGGAACTTTTTGTTTAATTAAAGTACCATAGATTTAAGTTTTTCAAGTATAAGTATAATTATCTAATACTTAACTATTACTTGTTTCAATTTTAAATATTTTGTTGAATGATTATTTTTAAATATTATATTATAGAATTATAGAATTTTTCTCTGGAACGAATCCTCTAAGGATCAAGTACAAGTATTTGATACAATTAATTACAAATAACTAAATATACTTAAAATACTTAATTGTACTAAATAATTAATACAATAAATGCGACTGTTTTTGCAATATTAAATTATCAACTTATATTGCTTTTGGCATAAAAACTTTACAACAGTTAAGATAAATTGCAGAAAAAATCTTGACACATAAAACCTTTCAAATTTTCAACAGAATTTTTAAATATTCTGAATAATTAATGAAAGCTTCGATAGAAAATTTAAGAAAATTATAAAATATTCGCACTCATTGTGACCAGACCTGATAAATGTTATCTCTATGGTTTTATAGATTTTTGCTGCTGCAAAGAAATCTCACAGGTTTATACATAAAAAACTTACAAGTTACAAAGGATCCGCACAGATTTTGTTTGATTTTAAAAGCTCTTTGATCCGCATAAATTAAATGTATTTATTTATAAACTTTAAGTGAAAAGTTTACTCCTCTGTATACGTTAAATAATAATATAATCAATCAAAAAGCTTCGATTATTATTATCTCTGCGGTATACATGCAAAAACAAAAGATATTTTTAGATTTTTCTTCCTGTTTAGTTATTTTTGATTTAAAACTTTTAAGTTGTGAGGATAATTTATATTATATATGTGTAATATGTGTGCAGGATATTTTATATTTTAAAGTTTACATATCATATTATACGGTAAATTGGTTCGGATTTGTTTTTTCTTTTCTTTTTATATGTTTAAAGTTAGTTAATCTCAAAAAGTTTTTATATTTTTGTGAATTTTTTTCTGTATGTAATTTTATCTCAACGAATTTATAATTTCAAAACGACATTTTTTCCTAATGAAATGTTATCTGTATTTAACGAAATTTAACGATATCTAAAGAAATTTAACGAAATTTAACGTATAATTAAACGAAATTTAACGTATAATTAAACGAAATTTAATCCAAATTTTGATATTACTTCCAATTATTTAATTTTTTTCATTAAACAAACTCTAGCTTTGCTAATGTATGCGAGATAGTCAGAATTCCAGTTGTCATGTAGTATTGAACGAAAAAAGTACATAATTTTTGACATTTAGTACTTTTTGGTTAAACATTTATTTTTCGTCATATCTCGTCGGCACCTACAGACCTACAGTGTATACTGTATACGGTGACTACTCCACAAAACCTTTACTTAGATGGCGCAAGGAATTAAGAATTATTAGAATAAAATATGTGGTCTAATAGTATTCTTCTTCTTCGTTAAAATCATATAATTCCTAAAATATTGTTTTCATTTAACAAACGAACCATATAGTTAATTGCGTACGTCATAAAAAATAAATGCCTAGAAATATGCCGTTTATTTTTCTTGTGGATTTATACAGATAACAAGAAAATTTATTAATTTAGTGATATTTTTTTCTAAAATTAATTTTCCAATTTTAATAAATTTTATAAAGTAAAAATAAGTTTATATATATAACAAAGCTATACGCTGTCGTCGGACAAATTGTATAGGATTATGTATACAAAGATTAACTGGAATAATAACGAATGAAAAAAAAAATAAATTGCTGGCGCTTCTAACCAGATAATATTATAACTGACTATGTAAAGAAAACACCTTAAGTTCCGCATGCATAATAATTATATAATCTTTTAATCTCATTTAAAACCGTATCTAACTATGTATATATTGTATATTTTATACCTCGCCAGAGCTTCTATTATGGAAAACATTTTCTTATAATATTAATGCAATTTTTTTAGCTTGCTATCTGATGCTATCATATATATCCGGCACGAAGCGTCGAAAATCGTCTGTAAGGAAGCATTTTTAATTTCGTAGTTTTATATTCAATTTAACTAAATCAGTTAAAAACGAAATTAAAAAAAAACAATTTCGGCCAATAAGTATTTTTTCATCTAAAATATAAGGTTTAACACATTTTTTTAAATTTAATTTTAATTAAAAAAAAAAATTGAAAAGCTTTCTTTTTTGCTTTAAAATAAAACTAAGTTCATAAATTGTATGTACATTTTTGTCAATATAAACAATTTCTATCAAATACATTTACAATTAATCTTTCTAATTAGAAAAAAAAAGATAAATACTCTTCTCACGCCATACTTCTGTGTTCTGTCCCGAGGTGAAAAAAATTATGTGAGAAAAGAAAAAAGCTTAAAAGCTTATGAAAACATCTATCTTGGATAATTACCATAATATGTCTCTGCTGCATATATAATGAATATGCAAAAAGTGAATATTTTGATATTTAGAAAACAATATTTGAGTGAATCATGCGCGACAGTAATGCCATTTATGCAATATTTGTCACTGATAGGTATATACACCAAGCCATACATAAATCAATAATTTATGCTAAAGTTGTTGAACGAAAAAATAAATAAAAATAAACAGAAATTATTTTATATGTAATCCACATAGACTTTATATTAATACAGAGGAAAGAGCTCTTTAAACATAATTTACTTAGAATGTTTAATTTATTTATGTTTCCTATATATATTTTGCATTTATATAAAAAGAAAAGCTTTTTATTTTCTAAAATATAATTTTTTCTATATTTATTATTTCCATTAAGATACTTAAAACAATATTTTCCGTTTTTTTCTTGTCGCTGATGGTTCTAAACAAGTACATTTGCGTATATTATTAGGCTGGATCGATTTCTCTGTAGTAGAGAGAGGGATTTTTTGCACTTTGAGTACTTAGCAAGTTGTTTTTGTTTTAAATAAATTAAAAATTTTACTGAAGCTGATCGAAATTTTTTTGCAGTTTTTTAAATTATTTTTAATTAAAAAAATTAAATATTTCAACATCGAATGTACCTATTTATGACATATGTCACATGACATAACGCACAAAAGCTTTCAAAAGCTTTTTTTAATATTCTAAAATTTAGATCGCACCGAAAACATACTTTTAATGTAAATTCATTGCTTTATTTATAATTTTCAGAAGGAAAAATTTTGCGATTTTTATATTTTTTTCATATATGTGAATTTAGCGACTTTTAGCATTTGAAAGTGTTTGGGCGTTATATCAGGTCATTCATTAAAGGATATTTTAAAAAGTACAAAACCATACAAATTGATTTACATTGACAATATTTTGGATTTTTTTTTTAAATATTTTTAATTTAAAAAATCAAATATTTTAATATTGAATTTATGTGTGGCATTGACATACTGGTATAACGCACAAAAGCTTTTAAAGCTTTTTTTCTAAAGTCGAATTTTGTAAATCCATCTCTTTATTTAAGATTTTTAGAAGTAAAATTTATCGGTTTTTATATTTTGTAGTATGTGATTTTAGGGGTTTTAAGCTTATGAGAGCTTTTTGAAAGTTTTTGGGCGTTATGTCTGTGAGTCAAAAGCAAGTTTTTTTTTTAAAGAAATCACTTTTGTTATAAATGCTGAATTGAACTGCACACCAAAGCATTTCATCCAGAAAAGTGATTGTTTCATTGCCTTTTCTCAACGGTATTAATAATGAACATTCAATGTCAATGCATATACATGGAATTTTCGACTTTCAATCTTTATATTCGTACGTTTTTGTTTAAAAATTTATCTAAATTTATAAGAGCTTTAAATGTTATTTATGAGAATGTAATGTTTATAATGTTTTTATATCTAAAATATAAGTAAATCAAAAGCTTTTTATATACAAAATTATGTAGAATTATACAGAAGTTCATTTGAAGCACT
The DNA here is from genome assembly GCA_027564275.1 of Diadocidia ferruginosa. Classification (NCBI taxonomy): domain Eukaryota; kingdom Metazoa; phylum Arthropoda; class Insecta; order Diptera; family Diadocidiidae; genus Diadocidia; species Diadocidia ferruginosa. Next base: position 1,644 of record JANSTW010073782.1, on the reverse strand, counting down.
GAACTGAAAACGAAAAATTATAAATTGTTCAATAAAATATCAAATACAAATTAGTGTTTGCGTATGTAATAATGTTGTTTGTGAAAAAATAAAAATAACAATTTAATTTCTTTTGTATTTTTCAAAAATTTTCAACTTTTACCGTAATATGTTTTGTTATATGATGTGTTCTGAACATACAAAAAAACCCTGAAGCAAAAACAATTTATATATATTGCGAGTAATTATATATATTATAATTTTTTTCTATCTCTTTAGGCCGTAATAAACATAAATTTTTAAATAATTTCTATATAAAATAGAAATCTATTTTATAAAAAAAAATTTCGTATTTCTTTAAAAACGAAAATCTCTTTTTCTATATAACAAATACAACAGTGTTTTTATAATATCATATAGATTTTTAATTTAACTTTTTTCTTCGCTATTTTTTGTTTCAAATAAAAAAAAAATAATTAAAATTATGTCTATCATAATATCTTATGACGTAGATGAGCATTTTTTATGGTAGACTTGCCTATTTCGATATATAACAGACAGAGGCGAACTGTGACAGTTTATTTAGGAGCTTTAAAAAAGCTTATGTTGCTCTTTTTTTATACGATAAATAATGCACTCATCTCATGCCATACTCCTTTGGTGAGAAAAATTATGTGAGAATAATTTCCATAATGAGTTTGAGAAGTCAATATTTTAATTTGAGTCAAACAATGTTTGAGTGAATTTTGCGAGAAAATATATTAGGCATTTAATGAAATCATTATCTTAATATGTTGATTAATTTATTTGAAAATTTAAAGTCAAAAAATTTCATCTGTATTTTCTATATACCTAGCTCTATATTCTACTCCGTCTCTGAATCCACAAAGCTTTTTATTATGAAAAATGAACAAAAATAAAAAAAAAAACTACCGAAAAAGCAGCTAAAGTAATTCCTCCTACGCTCATCTCTCGCTATTATAGAGTAGGCTATACATGTAACGTACGTAATAGAAGATTATACATAGGAAATACGATGTCTATATATTTATGTAATTTAAAAGAAACATTTTCGCATTGGCTGCTATGTTGTTCTAGCATATTATTATAGCAATTGTTAAAATTTTGCTCTATATATTTTTTTGATTATTCAATCAATCCACTTTTAAGACCTACATATAGAAGATGCTATCTGATGTGGAAAATTTTTAGAAAATTCATTATTACTCAATGTAATGGAGGGTGTACAGATGAGTAAAATGAAAGAATTGCGTCATAATATATTTATTAAAAATTGCAGAAATTTAATCGAAATTAGATTGAGATTGATAATGTTTAAATTAAGATTACTTTTTTCATTATTGGATATTTTTTAAACAAAATTCAATACAAAAAATCACTCAATTGGCTGAAAATTTTTTTTTTTTATTTTTCTATATTTGTAGTTGCATTGTCTGATATAATTAATTTTTAATTTCAATTAAATTAATGTGTAAATTAAACTGCACAAATAAAGTTATTACGAGAGCTTTTTATAGCTTACAAAAATTAAATCAATCTTATGATATTAGATAACCCTACTTATACTTAAGAATAATAAATTATTAAAACTTTATTTATTTTTAATTAATAAATTAATAAATTAATAAATTAATAAATTAATAA
>JANSTW010073771.1:0-10130 GCA_027564275.1 Diadocidia ferruginosa | reverse complement strand
TCATGAGTAATGTTTTGGCTAGAAGAATAGTTATGTGGATTTTGGTCGTAACCAAAATATTTCTTTTCCTTTTAACGTATTAAAAATATTTTCTTGATTTAAAATTATACAAAATAATAAAATTTAAAAAACATTTAAAAGAAAACGGTCTAAAAGCTCTAACGAAATTAGAATTTGGCTACAAAATTCGTCTGTTGCTTGAAAATTTTCTCTATACTTGGTTACCCGCACAACAAAATTTATCTGGAATCAAGAGAATGAAAAATCGATATCTCTATGTCATCTATAACTTTTAATATTTATCTAGTAGCTATTTCTTTTTTATCATATAAGTAAATGTATACATTGAATTATATGTTAATAAAAAATTTTATTTCGTACCGATATCATATGCGTATCTTAAAACCATACAAAAATTCTTTATTTACAAGATATCTTATCGATACCGCTACAATAATGATGTATTACTAAATCCTATTATTCACAAAAAAAATTAATTTCGATTTAAATTCGTTAAAGCAATACGTAAATAATATTGTGACTTAATTTATTGGTTAACAGATTTTTTGAACTCAGCCATTCTAATGATGGAACAAATGTACTGACTTTAATCATGGCTTATGTGTTTTAAACCAATTTTTGAGGCTGGACGCGGAAAGGTACGCTTTGCTTTGGCCGACCCAATAATTTATTTGAGAAAAGCATATATAAAAAAGCTTATTTATTCATATCTTTACTATATCATATATGTATCTGCTAGATATCTGGATATCTTATCGATATCATGTGTCTATATCTATTATAGATATGTTTTTACTAAGCGATCCGATAATTAAATTTTATCATATTAATGCCTAGTCCATAATAATACAGATATCTTTTACCGTATCTCGATATCTATTAGATATAACACAGATAAAAAATGTTGTGCGCGTATGCTCACATTTTTACAAAAAAAAAATTATACAATTTATTACACAGATTTTTACACTGTGCCGGGCATGAGAATGGATGACGCGGCTATGTTATCACAGATTTTATTTGCAGTGTACAAAGAAATTTAAAATATTTTATTGAGTGTTGCTTAATAAGGGACAATATTCCTACAAGACATTTTTTAGATTTGTTTTTTTTTTAATTTTGAGTTTATTATAAAAAAAGTTTTTATGATCTGTTCCAAATTACTCTGCTGAGCTGCTCTATAAAAGCTCACAAATAAATAAAACCACTTCGATACATTTCAGGATTAAGTTGACTAAAATTAATTATCTTAAATTTATATATAGGATTGGAATGTTCAAATGTTTTATATTGAATCGAACAGTTTTGTCATTTTTATAAATGGTTATTGTTTTTAGGGGTTTTTATATCTTTTTCTTATATAGAACATAGACCATAAAACTTTTACGAAACTTTTATTTAATAAACATTTATAATATTGTGCGTATACCTATAACATTTTGAGTACTTAAACTTGAATATACAAAACTTTCTTCGGATGATTTATTATAAATTTAAAATTTTCTATCCTCAATATATCCATCAATTATTCAATTGTAAAATTGCGTTATTGTATACATACACAAAAGTTAATTTTATCTTTAAAACCAAATAAATTTTATATCGAAATATTTCCTAGAATTTACCTATAAAAATAATAAAAATGTTTTTATATTTTATTCTAAAAAAAAAATTATTCTTTTCTTGCAGGATTCGGATTTGTTACATTTCAAAGTGAGGATGTCGTAGACAAAGTTTGTGAAATTCATTTCCACGAAATAAATAACAAAATGGTAAGTAATCTTCTTTATATAATATTTACTATATATTATATACAACTGTATATAAATTTTATGTTTTTATATATTTTTCTATTTTACGTTGTTTTTTTTGCTCCTCATTCAGTATATATTCCAATATTACAATTTTTCCTGTTTTGTTGCGAGAGAAAAAATTTACATATTTGATTCTACAGAAAATTATAAAGTTTTAATCGTCTTTTTTTCCTCATGTTCCTATGTGTAGCTTTAAAACCGTGTACAATGTACATATTATAAAAGCTAGAGGTAAAAAATAAATAAAATAAAAAAGTTTGTTTATAAAAAGAAAGTACAAAAAAAAAATTAATTAAAAGGATTTGTTGTTTGTTAATAAAATATATTTTAAATCAATATAAAATTGAACGCGGAGGGAAAAGTTTAAAAGTTTTCTTTTTTTCGAACAAAATAATTGTATGTAAAATGGGAAGAATTTTTTGTTGTTTATAAATAATAAATATATAAGTACTTTTGTGTTCATCAGCGTTATGTCCATTTTAATAAAGTTAGGATAATTTATTTTCAAGTTTTCCGATATTCTTTTTGTATGCGTTACGATAAAATAGCAATGTTATTTAAACTCAAATAATGAAAATTTAATATTTTCTTGAAATTTATATACAACTTGTAATATTTAAATCGATTTTTTAATTGTCAGAATAAATAAAAAAAAAACTAATTTTCCTTAATTTTAAACTACGTATTGAGATTTTAATTATTAAATTGAAAATTTATGGTTTACACCTGACCAATATAGCCATATAGGTATAATTGAATCGTAAATATTGTCTAGTCTCGTATACTTGGTATATATTTTTTATGTTAGCCAGGCCATATATTATTAGAGATCGGTTACCGCACACACATGTACCAGGCTGCAAAAAAAATTATCCGCACAATAAAACCGACGAGGTATTTTGGCGAGACATTTTAAGGGGGTTCTGAACATAATAAAGTATATAATTATAAATAGAAGAATCTTTTAGTTATTTTGTTGTATATAAGAAGAAATTTACTAAATTTTAATTCAAAGATTTGTACGATAAATACAAATACTTGCAGTATAACAAAGTAAAAATAAAAAAAAAATTGGTCCGAGAGCTCCCAGCATAACTGGGATGCTGCTTTTACTATCTTTTTGAGTTTAAAAACTGACACAAACAAAAAAGAATGCTGAATTAGTTCAAATTTTCGAAGAAAAAATGTGAACTATTGACATTTAATACAAAAAATTTCCCTTTAACCTAGAGACCTCAAATTCCTAGGATTGAATTTGAATTCAGAGACCACTTAAAACTTACATCCACCAAAATTTGACCAAATCCGTATGGGTACCCTCTAACCTTCTAGCTGAGGATGGACGGACGGATAGTCATTTTTTATTTTATAGTTTTTCATGAAACGAGAAAAATACATGATCTCGGCAATTTGACCATTTTGACCTAAATTAGAGCTTGTACTTGTACTATTTGCATACATAATCCAAAGGTGTACCATATGGATTTTTTGTATGTATATTAAGAGCTTAAATACATAAATGAATTTATTCTTCTGTGCGAAAATTTATTCATTTTGTAATAAACCAATAAATTAATTTTCCTAAAATTTAAATAGATTTTAAGTAATTTAATTACAATAAGTAGGTAAAATTCTTCAGAATTACATAGATTTAATACAATTTAGAAAAACTGTGTAAGTTTTTTGTATATTTGATTTAAGAAAAGATAAATGCTAGAGCATAATTATAGGGCGTCAACAAATCTCATTTTAATTTTGCGATTTCTGTCCAAAGCAAGGGGATTTGATACTGATTTTACTATTTTGTGATCTCACAAAAAAAAAAATTTCTAAATCCGCAGGCTCGAGAAAATCATTTAGATACAAATTAATTTTCAGGAAGGCGTATCTTAAGTCTGTTTATTTTGTTGTCATACAATACCATTTATTCATCTCTCTTTTTTTCTCTTTGAGATGCCCTGCTGATGAAGTATTCGTGCAGCTTCTTCGATATTTTCTGGCGGACTTTTTTATTTCACTTGCGACTGTATCCATTTTAAGATCTCTATGGAGGTCACTGTTACGAGTATATCAAGGAGCTTTAACTATTCCCCTTAGTACTTTATTTTGAAATCTCTGAATTATCTCAGGATTGCTGATTTTAGCGCATCCCCACAATTATATTCCATTCTTCCAAATTCTTCAGTTTAAGTTCAGTTGGGTTTATGACCTGAACTTTAACTGAAAAATTAAAAAACAAGTCTTCTGCACATTTTTTCATAATAAAAGATACCGCAACCCCTTCTATCTATCAGAGTCGAATCCTTCAATTTCTTCCAGTTGGAAAACTCATCAGCTCCTCTAAATAAATAATTTTTCGGAAATTTTCACAATTGACTCCCCATCTAAGTCAAGAAGCGGTAAATAATAACTATACGACTAAGTCTGGGTTGTCTGGCTCAGGCGTGCAGAAAGCTTTTATACAAGCCCTTGAGAACGGGTATAAACCTTGTCTAATGTCTACGTTATAAGTATAACGAATAAAAGGGGCAAGAGTTTTTTTCTGCGGAAACTCATTTTGCAACTTGTGTTATAAATTAAAGTCTTTGGAGAACACTGCACACTTGCCATGCTATCTCTTTTAAATTATTGCGTTCAGGCGATAAGCCGTTCAAAGATATATAATTTTTCGACATATAAAAATTGCGTGATAAATCAGTTTAATTTGAAATTGATTTACATTCATTCTGGATTATGCGATTAATTTACCCAAACTGATGTTTTTTTTCCTACGCGAATAGAATCTATAGGGAAGATCCGGGGAGATTTTTTCTTTAATTAACGACCGACTGAAGTTACACCAAAAATTTAAACACGCACTAAAATGTCCCTTTTAAAAATCATAACTTAATATTGTGGTTGTTATTTCTTTCAGGCGGTAATTTGTCGGGTGTTATTTCTGTTAGCTTTGAAGAAAACAAAAATTTGGGCGTTAATTCCTTGAGTGTTATTTTTTGTTTTTGCAAATTTAATGTAATTGTTACTAAAGTTTTTTTTTGTCAATTTCAGGTTGAATGTAAAAAAGCGCAACCAAAAGAAGTAATGCTTCCAGCCAATTTAGCAAAAACGAGAGCCGCCGGCCGAACAGCATACGGTGAGTTGGTAGTATTGAGCGGCGGTGGTCCATCAGCAGCCACTTTAGGTGCTGTTGGTGCACCGTCTACTTCGTTACGGTATACACCGTATCATTTACCGGCAACGGTAACCGGTCATCATCATCACCAACAACAACAACAACAGCACCATCATCACCATCATCATCAACAACAACAACAACAAACTGCCCATATAATTCCATTGTCTGCCACAACTCCGTCTTTGCTACAGTATGCCACAAATGCTGCTGTATCTCATCAACAATCTCTGTATGATGCAGCTGCAGCAGCATCTTATAAACGTTTATTGGCTGCTGCAGCAGCTGCTACTTTGCGTCATCCCCATCATCCACATCATCCAACTCATCATCATACACATCCACATTCCTCTCACCATACACACATTCCGCAACATCCTCGAGCCAATGCGGCTGCCGCTGCTGCTGCCGCTGCGGCAGCTGCAACAGCTACATTAACTTATCCCTTGAGCGAACTTCTCGGTGTACAAGGACTTGATGTTTCGGCATTATATGGTTTACCCACTGCTACTTTGGGACTATGACCATCAACTACAACAGTTATTACACATATGCCAAGACCACAGTAAATTGCATATTTAATATAAATTATTAATAATGTTGATGTTGATGTATCATGTTCGCTAATGGGTTTAGCTTTGTGTTTTTGAAAAGTTATTATTATTATTAATATATTACCTCTCCCAAACATACATCTATTAAATTATACATGTTCATGTACGTATACAATGCAAAAGCTCTAGGTCTAGATAATTTTACCAAAAAGGATAGTTTATTTATTATACAATATAATATAATTTTAGTATACACATCATAAGATAGGCTGCCATATAATATCAAATATTCGTCATATGGGAATTTATATACCGGGTTTTATTATTCTACTTTGTGTGTTGCCTTTAATATTTTCTGGAACAAGAAAAAAAAAATAAAACTAAAATATAAAATTTATGTACTTTTATGTTCTAGCTTGCTCACTGCAGACATAATTTTGTTATAAAAATATTTTGTGTGTTGTATATACTTATATGTGCAAAAACTAAAGGAAAAAAACCAAACTAAAGTGAAAGATCAAAAGTACCACAATAGTTAAAATATTAATGTTAAACATTTTGAAATGAAAATCTACTGATTATATATACACACCACCCACCACATACAATAATATTCTATGTACACTGAAAGAAAATGAAATCGTTAAAACTGTTTGTTCATATAAATTGTACAATATTGTTGTGGATTATCCTATTTGTTGTACGTACTATACATAATATACTTATTGGTTAAATCCCCAATGAATTTATTGTATAATTTAGTAAAGGTTAAACAAGTAACCGTTATTTACTCAATTTATTTATGTAAACTTTGTAATGAAAAAGCTTTGCTATATATGTGGTATACCGTATATTAGGATGGTCATAAAAAAAATAAAGAAATTCTTTAATTTTCCTTTTTTTCAATTTATTTATTTTCTTAAATTTTCCAAAATACAAAGTGATCCATAAATATTAACTTTATGACCGTTTTTAGAGATAAATTTTTATAAAACAAAATGTGTTAGTATTTATTACTATATACTAAATTCGAAATAATTACTTAATTTTTTGTAAATCTTTCAGTTTAAGCTCAAAAAAATCCTTTTATTCTTAGTGTGAAAAAAATCAATAGAAAAAGTAATTTTCAAGGACTTTTCTCTAGCTTTAAAGCTTATTTCTTCAAATAAACACCGCACCTCCCAAACCTTTTTCACCTCACATATAATCTCGATTTCATCCAAATCGATTTATAAACGTGCAAAAATTATTACACAATTAATATCGTTATAACATCGGATATACACCAAAATGTGTTAATTTCTTTTCATATTATACGTATACATCATACCCTTTTCAATACCCATATATACTTTGCAACACACAAAATAAATGTACAAAAAAATGCTTTTATATGCGTTATGTGCACGTAGGCGAAGATTGAGCTTAATCGATGGCAGCGCCCGTAGTGATAACTTTATTCAGGCTAAAAATAAAAATAAAAGAAAAACAGAAATTATGTTAAAGTTTTCAAAATAATTTAACACTAGACATATCGTCACAAAAAATTACAGCTTATAAAAGCTTCCACATACATACATATCGCTAAAGTCTATATCGGTTAATATGTAAACATAAATTTGATGGTGGAGACGTGGAATAATGTAGCGGCAAAACTACTCGTCGATATATTAATTTTTATTAAAATTTTCCAGTTGAATGAAACATATATTTTAATATGTAAATATTTTAAAACAGGCTAATCGGTCTAACTCAAAGCAAAGATATTTTTAAATAAATTAGTGGGTCGTCCAGGGCAAAGCGTACATTTCTTCGCCCAGCCTTGAAAATTGTGTTTCCTTTAGAAAAAAACATGTTTCTTTTTTTTATAAAAAAAATAACCCATGGAGTAATCTCAGCACTTAAAACTCGTTTCTGGACCTACGTCCCATCATCAGTATGGCTGAGAACTCCATAATATGTATAGAATAGCTTACATATTTCAATTCAACGGTCGAAAAAAAGTAAAAATTTATTTTAATAATACCGTTGAGTTTGAACTTTGTTTATTAAAAAATTGATTTACATAAGAAAGCTCATTCCAGTTATGAACTTTTTGAATATATTTGGCGCTACTTGTTTACGTGCACATAGCCCATATAAAGGATATATACGAATATAAATAATATAATTTTATAATAAAAAAAGGTCCCTTGTGCCAAAACATCCATCATATAAATAAAAATAAAACACACAAATTAAATTATGGCAGATTTAGGAAAAGAATAAACCAGAAAAAAATAAAACAACATTTTCTGATATACATTTGTGATATTTTATTGTAGAAATTGATCCTTTTTCACATTTTAACCATTTTGGTTTTTTATTAAATGATGTAATTACATTTTTTTCTTAGATCTACATGTATAGGTATATTAATAGATAGGTAATATTTTTTTTAATTAAGTTTTTTTAACAAGTTAAAAATATTTAGGACGAGAAAAATTTTTTGCAGTCAATATGGAAAAAAATAGTTAGAAAATAATTTTACAAAACTATTAGCAGAATTTATTAGTTAGGATTATATTACAGTAAAAAAAATACAATAGTAATTTAGATTTGGTACAATATAATAATTAGTTTTAACACAAAATCAACGAATCAGTTCAAAATAAAAAAAATTAAGACTGGGACACAATTAGCATTTAGAAGTTTTAATAAATATTATAGGTTTCAGTTTAACAACAATTATCAAAACCTTTTAGATACAAATAGAAAATAATTTTATTTTACAAAAAACTATATATAGAAAGAAATAGATTTTGTAACATTTTTTATTAATAATAATTAGTTTTTTTATTGTGCGAACAAAGAGAAATCATACGTCAGCAATATATTTTGCATATATAATTTCTTAAATATTTAAAATTTATCGGTCGTACAATTACTATGATGATTCAAATATTCGTCTCAGTATAAAAAAATATTTTTTGTCACCAAAATAAAAAATATTTATAATATTTGTCAGCAAAATATTAATATATAATTTTTGTCAGCAATTTATTAATATTAATAAATGTAATTTTGGTCAGCGTGGAAAAAAATATTTAGGATATTTTTCAGCAATTTAAATATATTATAATTTATAATATTTGTCAGCTAAATATTTACGTATTTATTAATTGTCAGCATTTTTTTAATATAATAATTTACAATTATTTTATTGCATTTGATTAACATTTTTTAAATTTTTCAATTATTATTTTTATCTTGAATTTATTTGTACATTTATTGATGATTCAAATGTTCGTCTAGATATTTAAAAAAATATTTTGTGTTAGCAATATAAAAATATTTATAAAATTTGTCAGAAATATATAAAATATATAAGTTTTGACACCAATATATTAATAAATATAATATTGATCAGCATTGAAAAAAATATTTAGGATATTTTTGAGCAATTAAAAGTTATTTATTATATTTATCAGCTACATATTTACCTACGTATTTATTAATTGTCAGCAATTTTTTTAATACAATAATTTACATATATTTTATTGCGTTAGTTTCAAATTTTAAAATTTAACAATTTTTATTTTTATCTTAAATTTAATTGTACAATTTAAAAATATTTGTAATATTTGTCAGACAAATATAAATATAATTTTTGGCAGCAATATATTATTTGTCACCATCAAAAAACATTTATGATATTTTTTATCAATTTAAATATATTTTTAGTATTTGTCAGCTAAATATTACCGTATTTATAAATTGTCAGCACTTTTTTTAATATAATAAATTATACATTATTATATTATTTAATTTTAATTTGTTAAACTTATATCTTAGTTTAAACAACGTGCAATTTTCGTCAGCAATATATAAATATAAATATTAAATGTCAGCCAAAATATAAATACATGAAATATATGTCAGAAATAACTATATAAGTATATAAATTTAAATTATGTCAAAATTATAAAAATATTTTTAATATTGGTCAGCAAAGTTTTCAGCAATATATTTGCGTATTTATTGATTGTCAGCAATATGTTAAAATACAAATATTTTTGTGTATATTTAATTTCAAACGTATCTATAATAATTTGAATTTTGAAAAAAAGCTCTCCAAGAAATACAATTCTAATGCCGATACATTAAGTCCTGTGGAAATAAAATGTCACTTCTTATGACATTAAAATTACTAAGCTTTATAAAAAAATCCCTTCCTTCTATATATGAAAAAAAAACTTTTGTAAATAATATTTCATTTCATAAGCTTTCAACCCAATATATAATAATATATAATCAAAATAAAATTAAATTATAAAAACAATATAATAAACAATTATTTACTTCATATAATAGTAAATTGTATAAATTTTTTTTTAATTTAAATTTGACCCTAAAATTGTAAATAATAATTTCCTTTTAATCGATAATATGTTATCGTATGCGTTTATTTCAATAAATATTTTTTTATATATGTAGGTGAAATATATGATCCCACTAATTTTATAATTATGTACATTTTGGTAACTCCGAACAAAAAATATTAATGAACATTCTGAACTAATAATAATT
>JANSTW010073760.1:0-10130 GCA_027564275.1 Diadocidia ferruginosa | reverse complement strand
ACCTTTTGCACTTTTTATTTAAACATTTTTAAATAGTTTCTTTCATCATTATAAAATTGCCGCGCAGCGAAATTTTTGAAAGAAATATCGAAAAATACAGAATTAAATGCTAAAAATCAACTTGCAATATATTTTGATTTTAATAAAACAAACAATAAATAAAAGATAATAATTTAGGAGCCCATTTAAGACGTGGGCCCAAGCCATTTGCCTAACTTAATCATCGTGTCCTTTACTTATCAAAAGTTATAAATTTATCTTTACGTTCTGCCGTAAAAAAAATAAAAATTCACCTACATGGGCCAATGCCAACAACGGCAACTGATAGTAAAACAGCCTCGTCGAACATTCTTATAAGACTATTTATTTAATGCTAGTACTATTTTACATACAAACTCCCTATATATTATGCATTTTTTGTATGAATAGTAAAAAGCAAAAAACCGTCAAACAAAAATAAATTTGAATTTAAATTTTGAGCAACTAATATAGCTTTTACAAATCTAGTACAAAAATAATATAGTAAATTTTAGGTGCGTTTACAATGCTCACTCAATATAATGTAAATTATCGCCAAAGATGGCCGGCCATCATCATTAAAAATTCATAAAATCATCATTGAACGATAGATATGTAAATGTAAACGTAAAAATTTAATGTTTTTTTTAGTTATTCAATTATTTTGGTTTTTTGTGTTAATTTCGTTGGTAAAAATTGGAAATTTATTGTGTTTGTTATAATTGTAAATTGTACGTGTTAATTTGAATGCGGAATATATTGAAGTTGCAATGTTTCTCCCGCGCCTAATTTGTATGCATCAAATGTTTTCTTGCGGGTACCATACCTACCTTTACTGACTGCGCGATGATGGTGTTAAGGAATGTGTCAATTATATTTATAAAAAACCTTAAAAAAAACTTCTATTTAATCGCATTTATGCAAAAGTACTGGTAAATAAACATATTATTACAATATTTTCGGATGATTAATTAATCAATTTAATTTCATAGAAACGTTTTGTTTTTTGGATTTTTGGTCAATTTGGGGGAGTCTACCTATACCTGCACAATCAAAAATATTTGGATAATTTGGAGTTATAAATTGTTTGATCGAAAATTGAATAACAAAAAGGTTGACGACAACAAGAATATTTTATAATAATAAAAAAAAATCGCTCTAGGTATAGTTAGATATAGGCGAGCTAAGAATTTATAATTAGCTATTTCCTTTGCAAGCAGCAGCAATATTTTTACTGTTAGAAAGAAGATTTGCAGCTAGCGAAAAAATGTTGTGTGTTATTTTATGGTTTTTAATTAAAGCAAAGAAATAGCAAGAGATAAAGTGAAAGTAATGCGAATCGTTGAGTGCATTCGCATTCATCAACAAAATAAACTTTGCAAATAAAACGTAGATTAACCAAAAGATATAAAAACTAAAGAGGAAAATGTTCTCAAAGAAGAAAAAGAAACCGCAAATATCTTTGCCAAGTAACTTTGAACATCGCGTTCATACGGGATTTGATAAACGTGAAGGACGGTATGTCGGTCTGCCGTTACAGTGGGCTTCAATTGTTGGAAATAATCAAATTTTAAAATCATCAAATCGACCGCTCCCGTTGGTCGATCCATCCGAAATAACACCAACCGAAATATTGGACCTTAAGACAATAGTTCGGCCACATCAGTTGCAGCTAAACAATAATAAATTGCATGACGAATCACTTCAACCCCCACAACAACAACAGCAGCAGCAGCAGCAACAACATCAATTACAACAACAACAATATCAACCTTCAAACAATGGCATTGTGTTACCAAAAACCTCACATGTGGCTCGTTCAAATTCGCTGCGTAGCTCAAGTCCACCGAGAATGCGACGAGACCTACGAGGCAATGCAAACGTTCCACCGTCCGTTCCCGAAGAATCAACTCAACAGCTGGCACAGTATCCAAGCATGCGAAGAGGAGCGGCTGCAGCAGCAGCTCCGCCAGACATAAATTATACATCCAAACCACAACCGCAACAACCACAACAACAACAACAGCAATTGCAACCGGGTGATTGGAATCGCCATTCAACAACGGGAAGCATAATTTCGGCAGGACAACAACATACAATTCCACCACCAGGACAATATTTCGATGGCCCTGTTGCAGTAGCAGCTACAACACCACAACCCTATCCTTCGAATAATGTCGCCGCAGCAGCGCCTGGGCTAAACGGAAATGGAAATAACGGCAATGGTCCGATAAATGTGCACACGGATTTGTCGGCACCTTATTTCAGGTATGTATTAATTGATTATTAAAAAAACTTTAGCGAATATGGCCCAAGCCCTAACGAACCCTTCTCCCCGAAGAAATCCTCCCCCCAGACTTCGAAAACTACTATAACTCTTGGCGCTCTCTTTCCGTTTGGACGGGGGAGGGGGTCAAAGTTTGGTTAAAATTTCAGAAAAATTGATATTTTGGGAGGGTTTGAAGAGGTGTATGGTATCAAATAAAAGGTATTACAAATACCTACATTTAAAAAAGTCCCCATCAAACCCCCCCAATATCAATTTTTCTGAAATTTTGACCGAACTTTGAAAAATCACGGAAATAAATTCGAAAATTACGACAAATATTTTTTAAATCAAAAATAATTTCGGAATACAAATTTGTTTTATTGTTTTGAACGATGGCAACGTCTATTATAATATAATAATAATTTGCCACTACAACCCATTAGCGTTGGGCTAAACCATTATCACTGTTTAATCTGATTAGGTTCCTTCACAACGGCTTTAAGTGAATTCCGGGCCACTGCAAACGCTTTTTAATACACACCTGCGAATGAAAGGTGATAACCCAGATGTGAAAATTTTTTGGCCCTACCGAGCCTCGAACTCACAACCTTTTGATTATGGAGCCGTGCCTTTACCCACTGCTCCATACTGGTTATCAACGTCTATTACTATACAATATTTGTTATATCAAAAAGTTGATTGCTTTGAACAAAGCCATAAAAAAATCTTTTTTATAGCAACAATTTTATTGATTTGAACAAAGCAATGCTTTTCCATAGAAAAGGCAATATTTTTTATAGCAAACATTTCATTGCTTTGAAATAAAGTAACGTCTTTTAGTATAAAAATAACAATAATTTTAATAGCAAAAATTTTTTTGCTTTGAACAAATACATAAAAAACCATAAAAAAACAATCTATTGTATAGCAAAAAGTTTATTGTTTTGAACAAAGCAATGTATTTTACTATTAAAATACATCCTTTTTTAGCAAAAATTTTAATGCTTTGAGCAAAGCAACTTATTTTACTATTGTACAAAGCCATAATTTTTTTTTTATAACAAAAAGTTGGTTGCTTTGAACAAATCAACGCATTTCACTAAAAAAATATAATTTTTTTTATAGCAACAATTTTATTGCTTTGAACAAAGCCATAAAAAACTATAAAAAGACAATTTTTTTATAGCAAAGCACCGTCTTTTACTATAAAGGAGACAATCTTTTTTATAGCAAAAATTGTATTGATTTAAACAAATCAACATCTTTTACTATAAAAAAAGAAAATATTTTTTAAAGCAACAATTTTATTGCTATGAAAAAGGCCATAAAACAATCTTTTTTATAGCAACAAGTTCATTGCTTTGAACAAAGCAACACATTTACTATAAAAAAACAATCTTTTTTATAGCAAAATTTTTATTGCGTTGAACAAAGCAACGTATTTTACTTTAAAAAAGATAATATTTTTTATAGCAACAATTTCATTTCTTTAAACAAAGCAATGTATTTTCCTATAAAAAAGACAATCTTTTTTTATAGCAAAAGTTTTATTGCTTTAAACAAAGCAATGTCTTTGCTACTATGATTTTTCAGCATTTAAATCTCTCCTCTTACGATGCGTCATTGCTCTGTGCTCAAGAGTTACGGATGATTTTCCTTAATTGAACTATTCAGATAAAAAAAAGTGGTGCCACTCTCTTTAGAGTGAATGAAAACAAAATAATGAAAATATTTATGTAATTTGCATAAATTTCACTTTATTTATATAAATTATTTCAAAACTCTCAATCGTGAGAACACCTCATCCCAATCCAAATAGGCACCGATCAAATGTCGTACATTATTCGAATTATCTGTGTAACCTGTGCGGCCATGAACCAATCGAATATTATCGAATGCCAATAGATTACCTTAAGAGGAGAAAAATTGCGGTAAATATTTTGAAAACTGTGACATAAAAACACCCATTTACCTGGTGACATTTTAAAATAACTGGCTTCCTTATAACACAGTTCAATAAATTTAGCCGAAGCCCGATACCAATCGTCTACTTGTTCCAATGGAATCGAGAAGTAACTGTCCCTTTGCGGCACACTGTGATTAATGCGCTCGTAATTTCCTTCGCGATCTAATCTGTAAATGAACTGGGATTAGTTAATAAATAAATTTGATTTTTATTCTCAAACCTAATCACTGGTGCTCGGTAGATTTTGTGAAACACATCATCCGTTTCTACGTTTACATCATTCCAATTGACTAACGTTTGTGTTAGAATCGCAAACATTTCGGGATAATTCTTGCGCATATGTTCGGCCACATAGAAACCGTCTGCCAATAAACTGAAAGCTCCCGGTGAAGTTGTTTGAATTAAACAATGTAAAACTGTTACACCTGGCTTGTATTCGTAGTAGGGTAAGTCTGTGTGAAATTGTAGCGGTGTAGACAGATATGCCCGATTATTGGCATCTTCTTTGGCGAAAATTTCGTACTCTTCACCGAAATGTGTCTTCCTTATGAATCCAATGCGATTGCAAAGGTGCTTAATTTCATTGATTTTTGTTGGTGTGTTTTTTATCATTGCAACACCGTTAACAGCCAAACATTGAATCCAGGCCTTAAGAGCTGCAAACAAAATGTTATGTTTTAAATCGAGACAAATTGAATTTTGAAGAAATTTCGTTTTATTAAAGTTCATCTTTTGATGGATAAATCGAAGAGAAAATCACTTGCAGAAATCATTAAGTGTGGATGCCAGGATCAAATTATAGCCGAAATCACGAAAATCAGAATAATTTTTTTGCTCTCAGGTAAAATAGTAAAAGATCTATATTTTTTGAAAATTCGTTAAATATTCAATTTAAATTATCGAAAATGGGAAAATCTGTATGGTATCCCGAAAAATATCCTGTTCAAAATATCTCGCGACATTTTATCCCGGTCATATTATCTCAACGACAATTTATCTCCGGGCAATTCATCTTAATGACATTTTATCTCAACGACAATTTATCTCAACATTTTATCTTAACGACTTTTTATCTCAACGACATTTTTATCTCAGCGACATTTTATCTCACGATATATTATCTCAACAATATTTTATCTCAACGGCATTTTATCTCAACGACATTTTATCTCAACATTTTATCTCAACACGTTTAAAACTAGAAAATCGAATTAAACTGGTAATGTAAGGGGGTTCGGGAGAGAGGACAAAAGCCATCTGATAAGAGAATAAACGCAAAGCAGGGGATTGGAGGGGATGGCACTGATATTTTAAAGATCTTGGCAATATTTCAGAAAGCAAGATTTTTTTTCGGAAATAAACGAAATAATTTCAGATATGAAAATATATATTTGGAAGTCTCGAAAATCATCCGAAATAGGTACTTTGTGAAATTATTCGGAATTAACAGAAATTGGTTCGAAAAAACGAAAATCAATTCAGAAATTTTGAAAAATAATCGGAAGAAATATATTTATTCTAAATGGCTTGAAAAATGCCTTCATAAATTAGTAAATCAGAATTTTAGTTAAAATTAACATCTGAAATACTTTCTTTTCAGAAATTATGGTGCAAATAAATTTAACAAATCGAATAATTTGATAAATATTGAATTTTTTTTCGAAATTATAATTTAAAAAATTAAGAAAATCATTTTAAAAGAAGATTTTTCTAAAATTTTCTGTATGAAAATAAATAATTAAAAAATCTAATTACTTTCATTGTTTTTCATCACATCCTTGTACTCAAATGTTTCCATAACTTGTTCAAATTGATCTTTTGTCCATAGTTTCTTTTTGGGTCTGTAAAATTTTTCCAAATATTCTAGCCGGGCAGGCTCATCGAAACGTCTTTCCTTTAGCCAGTCTAGTGGATGTACTGAATGATGTTCATCATCCCATTTAATGTTTAATTCTGATTTATTGTCATCAAACTAAAAGGGTTATTTTAAACAAAATTTATTTCCACCAATCCCCATAATATTTAAACAAACAACTCACCCACAATTTCTCAACTTTTCCCTCTAAATTAAAACTGTTCCAATCGATGGCACGACTCTTGGACAGTCTATCAAAACACTGTTCACATTGACAATTGTCACGTAACCATATTTTCGAGTATTTCAACGGAATCGCAGCGGTGGGCTGCAGCTCTTCAACCGTCACATATTTATCTTCACTACTCACTTTAACCGTTGCAGACGTGACACTATTCAAGTCTGTGGATAATTTATTGTTGAACACTTTCAATAATGCAGCTGAAAGTTGGTTAACATTTGGCAGTAGCTTTAAGTTATTGGTTAGTTTCAACATTTTTTTAACAAAATTAAATTTTACAGACAAAAAAAAAACTCCTTCTTTATAACTTTTCCAATTGAAACATTTGTCTGCAATGATTTCAAAATACTAAAGTTATCTATTCAATTTTGTGGCTAGCGAACCAAAACCCCCAAAAATATGAGGTGATTCTTAAATGTTAATTTTTTTACATAATATTACAAATTATCATTAACGACCATAAATAATTTTGTATAAATACGTTTTTTTCTTCAAAGAAATAGATAGGCGTTATCCAGAAGAAAGACGATAAGACTTTGAACTATATAGTATGATCTCGTTAAGTATATATTTTATATACGAAACACAATATTATTATATATACTACTTCAGAAAAGAGATTTAATCTTTTAACTTGAAAAAAAGAGGAAAAATCTCTTCTTCTAGATCATAGAAACGCATACGTATACCCGCGGGAAATTGTAAACCCGATTACGTCATCAAAATAATACACAATAATTTACTCGTCAATATATTGTGTGCCCATACCAACGAATTAGAAATATTCAAATATACACGGAAAGAGCACAATTTTTTGTAAACAAACTAAAATTTTGTAGTTTACATTTTTGAGCAAAAAATGAAAATTGAAAAAAAAAAAAATCGTTTGGGAGCCAGCCTTAACCATTTAGTTATAGTAACAGCATATTCAAGCCCAGAATTTTGGTCCACTATAAACTTACCGGCACTAAAATTTGGCAAAATCCGCTTACTGGTAAAAAAATGTCTATATGCTTGTGTTTTTCGACAATTTTGAGAAAAAAAATCGTACTCCGTCACCTTAGATTTAGAGACTCCAAATGGAGCCCAGTCGTGAAAAATTCCTGGCTAGACCAAGTATCGAACTCACATCCTCTTGGGCACAGAACCGAAACATTACCCACTGCTCCATTCTGGCTAAATTCGAAATATTGAGATTGAAAAACGAGTAAGAGAACAAAATATACTTCATATTTGATCAGATTATTGATTTTGTCTTTTTTGGTATTTCTCTTTCATAATTCGAGACTGTTGTGGATTATATAAAATATTTTGAACAGCGGAATTTTCAGAAGTGAATAAGCAGAATAATTTTTTTTTCAGACCTCAGCAAATATCTCCAGCCGGTTCGGCTGGTAGTGGGGGACATCAACGACCTCCACCTCACCATCCACATCAACCACACGCCCACAACAATCAACCACATCACTATCCAGCCCATCAACAACCTCCACAACTTCCACCTCATTTACAGCACCAACAGCAACAACTACCACAACCTCCACCACCACACAACAATGTGCAACAACAACAGCAATTAAATCGTCCTCCCTTACCCACAACCACCGACCATAACTTAAATGTTCCACATAATATGCAACAACAGCAACCACTTCATGCATCACAGAATCAAATAAACGTAGCAGCAACTGCAGCAGCAGCAGCCACCAAAGCCAATTCACGTGCATCCAGTTCAAGTGGTGGAAATGCATCGACTGTGCAAAGTACAGGCGGAAGTATTGGTGGTGGCCAGCAACAAACCGGTCCAAGTCCCAGTGGAGCTAAGCAAGAGCAACGATTAACGCATGAACAGGTGATAGAGATTTTGTTTTTGTTAAATGGTTTTTGAATAAATATATTTTTCCTGAACAGTTTCGTGCCGCCTTACAAATGGTTGTGTCGGCCGGTGATCCTAGAGAAAATTTAGAACATTTTATGAAAATTGGCGAAGGTTCTACGGGAACGGTTTGCATAGCCACGGATAAATCAACGGGTATGTAGCACAACAGAAATGTATTAGTTTTACCAAATGGTTTCAAACAAAATTATTATCTGAAGATGTGCATTTAATTAAACGAAACGTTCAATAAAAAAATAAAATTAATTGTTCAACTAAACATATCTATAAAAATAATTCGATTGCAGGTCGCCAGGTGGCAGTTAAAAAAATGGACTTACGCAAGCAGCAGCGTCGTGAATTGCTATTTAATGAGGTGGTTATAATGCGCGATTATCATCATCCAAATATTGTAGAAACATACAGTAGTTTTTTGGTCAACGATGAACTATGGGTTGTTATGGAGTATCTGGAGGGTGGTGCACTGACAGACATTGTGACCCATTCACGCATGGACGAAGAACAAATTGCAACCGTTTGCAAACAATGTTTAAAAGCTTTGGCCTATTTACATTCGCAGGTATGACAAAGAGCAATTGATGTGGTGGAAACAAAAATTTAAAAATATCTATTTTAGGGTGTCATTCATCGTGACATTAAATCGGATTCCATTCTATTGGCCACGGATGGTCGGGTAAAATTGTCTGATTTCGGTTTTTGTGCACAAGTATCACAAGAGCTGCCTAAGCGTAAGTCACTGGTTGGCACTCCGTATTGGATGTCACCGGAGGTAATTTCACGTCTACCATACGGACCCGAAGTGGACATTTGGTCATTAGGTATTATGGTTATTGAGATGGTGGACGGAGAGCCGCCATTTTTCAATGAACCACCGCTGCAAGCAATGCGTCGCATTCGCGATACGAAACCACCAAATTTAAAAAATGTACATAAAGTTTCACCTCGACTTCAAGGCTTTTTAGATCGTATGCTGGTTCGTGATCCGGCTCAACGAGCAACGGCAGCCGAACTCCTTACCCATCCATTTTTACGACAAGCCGGTCCGCCATCATTGCTTGTGCCGCTGATGAGAGGCGCCAGGCATAGCAATTGTTAAACAAAATTAATTTTTACTTAAAAACAATTATTTTATTAAAATAAAATACATTTCAAGATCAGTGAGTTTGACCGCAAAAATTGCAGCTGAAAATTTAACTTTTTTTCTTAACAAATTATATCTTAAGATACAATTTTAGATTTTTAATTTAATTAGAAAAACAAAGTTTTTGTTATTATTATACACATTCCCCAAATATAAAAAAATAATTTTAGTTTTTAAATTCAATATTACTATTAAGAATGTACTAAAAAAAACTATTTAAGAAACCTACATAGAGCATGTTTGCAGCAGCTGCAAATTACTAGAAGTACTAGAATAAAATTCTAGTAAGTAAATTCTAGTACTTCTACAAATTACAATAGTGGCAGTAATTTTTTTAACTGAGTTAAGACTTGGTTAGACACTACCTGTTTCATGAAAAAGGCTAGATTAAGAGAACATAAGTCTACGTTCACACCAATATTAAGAACCGACGTTTAAGGTTTTTGCATGTAAAAAATTTCTGTACTAAACGCCGGTTCTAAAATCTCTATTGGAAAAAAACAAAAACGTTCTGAAACGTGAATACGGGCTAAGATACAAACATATTGTGTACACATGAATGAAACAAACAACCCCGTTTCGATTGCACTGAGTTTAAAGCGTGTTGAGTTATGGTTGAGTTAATAACATGACGACTAACCCCAGTCGTTTCCATTGGCAGCAGGATAGCGCAAAAATTTATTAATATTTATAAGAAAAATTCGAGCAGTAAACATTAACAAAAATTTATAATAAATTAATTT
>JANSTW010073749.1:0-10130 GCA_027564275.1 Diadocidia ferruginosa | reverse complement strand
TTTGTTGTTGAATTTGTATTATATTAACGTCTATATTAAAGTTAAAATAAAATTATTGTTGCCTTTGGCTGTTAAATTTTGTAACATTTTGCATTGTTTCACAAACTTTGGTCTACGATCTATTTCATTGACTATGTTCACTTTACTAATTAAACAAAATAAAACCTAAGTTTTATTTCGAAAGTTTTTGGCTAGTATATAAATCCAGGCGACACATATATATATATTACTGTATTAATCATATTTTTCGTAGAACTATATCTTGCACGTGGTCCTAGAACTTTTAACTAAAGTAGATTTTATAGAAGCTTTAAAGCTTATATATCATCATATTGATTGACTATAATATAGTTGTTATTCTTTTGAATTATTTTTTTTGAACGTATATTGATGCTGTTCATTATAATTTATATCACAAAAATTGTTTTTGTCATTCCTTTTAGTATTATTTCAGATTCTTCAATCTTCATCAGCATATCGACGGCATCAAAGCAATATCTAAGAAAAGAAATCGAAATTTTTTTTATAGCCACTACAACACTGTGGATAGTCGTTTATGCACTGTATTTTTCTACACAGAGAGAAATATAGTGGTCGACTTGACAATAATAGCTGGTTCTATTTCACTGCGGTACAAAAAACGTCTGAACAAGTTATTGCAGTGCAAGATAATCAATAGCTAAATTATTGTAAGATTGACAATTTATAACGTCAATATAACAAAGTTTATACCAACAAATTTACAATTTGAGAATTGTATATTTGAAGTTCTATATGCGTAATGTAAGCTTTTCATTTACTCGTTTTGAGAAATAAATTGTCAAATCTATAATTATTGATAATAAATGACGTGTTTGTTTTGAGAATTTAAGCCGTGGAATATTTCTCAAGCTTCAGCTTAACCGTTTTTTGCTTTTACTATACATACAAAAAAATCCATATGGATATTGTATGTAAATAGTACAAGCTTTAATTTAGGATTTAGGTCAAAATGGTAAAAATGCCGGAACCAATTTTTTTTGCGTTTTATGATGCCCTGATTCAGAAAAAATAAACGAGAAAAAATGTCCGTCCGTCCGTCCGTCCGTGCGTCCGTGCGTCCGTGCGTCCGTGCGTCCGTGCGTCCGTGCGTCCCATACTCTGGGATTGCATTTGAGGTCTATAGCTCCAAGGGGAGGGGGGGGGCTCCCATACGATATTTTTGAAATAAAATGGTCGAAAAATAATGAGCATATAGAGAAAGTTTTTTTTACCAGTAGACGGGCCATATTTGGTAGAAGTTCTATTTTAGGTATTTAAGATCAAGGGAACGTATTTTACCAAAAATTAAGTTGCTTCCTGACCAGGTACTCCTATGAAATTATTTTCAAAACCGAACAAGTGACGAAGTTCTTTTTTTATATTTTTTTTTATATTTAAGATCAAAGGAAGGTATTTTACCGAAAATTAAGTTGCTTCCTGTCCAGGTATTCCTATGAGAGTATTTCTAGAGCTGAACAAGATAGGAAGTTCTTTTTTGGTATTTAAGGACAAGGGAAGGTATTGTATAAAAAATTAAGTTGCTTTCTGACCAGGTATTCCCATGAGAGTATTTCCAGAACCGAAGAAGTTAGGAAGTTCTTTTTTGGTATTTAAGATAAAGGAAAGATATTTTACCGAGAATTAAGTTGCTTTCTGCCTAGGTATTCCCGTGAGATTATTTCCAGAACTGAACATGACAGGAAGTTTCTTTTTGGTATTTAAGGTCAATGGAAG
This sequence comes from Diadocidia ferruginosa, assembly GCA_027564275.1. Taxonomy (NCBI): domain Eukaryota; kingdom Metazoa; phylum Arthropoda; class Insecta; order Diptera; family Diadocidiidae; genus Diadocidia; species Diadocidia ferruginosa. Next base: position 8,375 of record JANSTW010073749.1, on the reverse strand, counting down.
GTATTTAACCTAAAACAAAGATGATTTCTGACCAGGTTTTCCATTAGGATATTTCCAGAACCGAACAAGATAGGCAGTTTTTTTTGGTATTTAAAATCAAGGGAAGGTATTTTACCGAAAATTAAGTTGCTTCCTGGCCAGGTACTCCCATGAGATTTTTTCCAGAACCGAACAAGTAACGAAGTTTTTTTTGGTATGTAAGATCAAGGGAAGGTATTTTATCGAAAATTAAGTGGCTTCCTGACCAGATACTCCTATGAGATTATTTTCATAACCGAACAAGTGACGATTTTTTTTTTGGTATTTAATATCAAAGGAAGGTATTTTATTGAAAATAAGTTGCTTTCTGACCAGGTACTCCCATTAGATTATTTCCAATGCGATTTGTTTTTAAAAAAATGGCCGAAAAATATGAGCATATAGAGAAAGTGTTTTACCAGTGGGCCAAATTTTGGTAGGAGGGATTTTTTGGTAGTCCCATACTCTGGGATTTCATTTAGCGTCTCTAGGTCAAATGTGAAGGGAGGCTCCCATTCGATTTGTTTTTCTCCAAAATTACCGAAAAATATGAATAATATACAGAAAGTTTTTTACCAGCGGTCAGGTTAGGCTAATTTTTAGTAGAGTAGGTTAGAGTAGTTATTAGTGGTCTCACAGTCTAGGATTGCATTTGAGGTCTATAGGACAAACGGCAGGGGAGGCTTGCATACGATTTGTTGTACTAAAAATGGTTTTTTAATATGAGCATATTGATAAAGATCTTTCCTGGTAAACGGATTGTGCCCGAAATATATGAGCATATAAGTATAGTTGAGCTATGGGTATTCTGGCTCACTCCTGCCGTCAGAACTTAAGAGTGAACGAGATATCATTTTTTTAAAGAGGAGAATGTAAGGATGACCATTAGAGGGTTTGAGAAGTTTGTTCAATTTTGATGTAAGGGTAGATTTTAAGTGTCCTTATATACTCTGGGATTCCACTTGGGGTTTCTAGGTTAACGATTTATATTTTGGTGTTGTAGATAATAGTTCAAATTTTGTGTTCAAAAATTGGAATTAATAGAGAATGTTTTGGTTTGTGTCAGTTTTCAAATGCTAAAATATAGTAAAAGCAGCATCCCAGTTATTCTGGGGGCTCGCGAACCGATTTTTTGTATTGAAAATCACCGATTGTTATTTTTACAAGTACATTTCTTTCTGTGTAAAGATGTCAAATGTATTTGACTTAATCGGCAATCAGAAATTGTGGAAACTGGATTAACTATACTCAAATATGGAAAAACATTGATTTGACAAAAAATTGTAGTTAGACCATAATGCTTTAGAGCCGTCGATATGTATATTGTATGTATATTATGGGTAATACTATATTCATGAAAACGTATATAGTTGAGATGTTGATTTCTTCACGTTGTTTTTATAATGCAAGTAAATGATACATTTAATGGTATATAAGCTCTAAAGCTTCTATAAAATCTACAAAAAACTTTAAATGAATTTAAGTTTTCTTTTCTAAATTATTGTTAATTAATAAATAAAAACATAAATAAGACATTTGTTCTTTTTAAATAGTGTTTCGTTAATTTCTTTAAGCCTCTTCAGCTTCAGTCATTAATCAATTTTTTATTGAATGTGACAATAAATTCAAAAATTCTTTAAAAAAGTTTAGGAACCACTAGTATATAATAATTTGTATATATAAGCCATCTATATAATATAATTATAGTACCTATTATTATTGCAAACATTTTACGTTCATATTATTACCGGTAAACAATCTCATCACCGGAAGTTAAATGTTTGTAATAACTAATAATACAAGTAAAGTATCTATATATTATAAGATACATCGAGATAGGAATTAAAAGTATATCGAAATTGGTTTGTAAACATACTAAAGATTTTGCGATAAAATATATTCTTTCATCACAAGCAAAATGTATAATAACAAATTTCTAAACAACGATAACATTTTTATACATAAAATTTAAAACATAAATAAATTTATGTATTCTTTATATATACACAAATACGCTCCTTTTACAAATTTATATAATTAAAATCAAAATTCAATTTTATTTTTGTTATATATAAAATAAATTGTTTGTTCTTTGTTCTATATTTAGAGGTATATGATAATATGTTTTTATTTTAATATTAAAATAATGTTTTTACATTATTCAGGATCACGATTCACGTTAATATAAATTCAAATTATATTCAAGTAGTAGCTCTTTATATTTTATTAAAATAAACACACAGCAAAAAGGTGGAGGAGGCCCTATGGAACACATACAGCTTATAAAATATATACGCGAAGGTGTTTAAGAAAGTCTTACATTTTACTATACAAGTTCTTCAATTTAAACGATTTTTAATAACATTTAAATACGAAAAATCTACAACATTTCAAAAATGCTTTATAAGAACATAAACAAAACGTCTTTTAGAGTTCCTAAACATAGAACCAAAGAGCAGTTATATGATAGAAAATAATAAAAGAAAAAATTTAATGGAATTTAACATTAATTGGCTTAAAAATTGCTCGCAGAAATTGATCTTTTATATTATTATGTTCACGTTATAATGCGTTGATGAAAGATTTCCTATTTCCTTAACAAATTTAAATTGCCTTAAAAATCTATTTATAACTTCCTTTTTTTGTCTGATTAATTAGATGTGGTCCGAAAAATTATATATACATCAAGGATCAATGAATTTTTCATGCATTATGCTATCGAATTTATACAAAAAAGTCAACCGCACAATTAGAAATATAATAATTCAACATGACAGGCTAATTATGCGAGTGAAAGGTATAGGTCGACGCATAATATAATACATAGAGAACCAATTTCTTTTTTTGAAACACTGCACCTTTTTGCCCTTTTTAACAGAAATTATTATTTTTAAACAATAATAATAATCGGAATATTTTATACAGTAAATTTTAAAATTATAGAGGACAAAACAAAAATGTGTTGATGATCCGTGTTACAAAGGGATCGGCGGCGGCAATATGTTTGTGCTTTCTTATTATAGTGAGGGTGTTGTGATAATAAGACTGTTTAAAATTTCATTCTATGCATTGCTAAATATATCTTGTTATTATTATTTATAAAAAAAATATTAGATAATAATATAGTCAAAAGCAGACACTTTTCTTTGGTTTCCTTTTAACAAAAAAAAAACGCTATAGCATATTGTTGAAATAGATTTTAAAAAAATAGTTTAAATTGTGTATACCATCATATCCAAAATCCTAATCATATCCAATTATTTATATATACTTACAAGCAAACACAAATTCTACAACAGTTGTGTTGCAGAGAATATTTCCTTTAGCTAAAATAAGGACATTGCGCGTATATAATATATAGACGGCAAAAGGGCAATTTTGGGATTTTATTATAATAAAATTTGATGCAAAATATACTCGTACCTTTATAGAAAAGAAAAAGGAAAGAATGTATTTTGTTTTTGTATAAAAATCTTACAAATATAGGCTCTTGTAAATTTAATGTATTTTATATAGCAAAGCACTGCAGCAGAAACTTTGACGCAGCGCGCAGAGCAAGGTGTTACCAAATACTCATTTATTATTTCAATTTTAATTAATAAGTAAAACGTTCTGACACTTTATATAAGATCCACATTTTTCAGATCTATATAAAGATATTAAAATATATTTTTTTATTATAATAGATGTTTGATTTTTTCGTTGAAAATAGTCGGTAATCCGTACACATCAAAAAAATACTTAACTTTGACCGAAAACCAGCGCTAGAAAAATTTAAATTTCAAATTATGTTCATAATAAAATTATTTTTTTGTAAATAACTCAAAATATACAGAAAACAATTATGTTTAATATAATTTTTTTTATGTTTAATGGAGTTTAATCAAAATAATAAATATAATAATAATAATAAATTTTTTCCAGCTTAGCGGTCCTAATTTAAATAAAAAACAGTCTATCGTCTGCCTAAATCATTTATTGACGTTTCGTCTAATATATAGACATCATCAGATCTAGAAAATTTACAAAAAACGTTATAAAACTTATATATGCACTCTAAGAAGGTAAACTATTGTACTTACAATTTATATGAATTAAACCTAAATAAACATTTGATAAATAATTCCTACACTATGGCGGTCAGAAGGACCTAAGAATGAAAATTAAAAATTAAATCTAACTAATTTATTAAAAATTAAAAATAAATAAAATAAATAAATACTTGTGATAATATGACTAATATTTCTTTATATAATATGTTAGAAATAAGTACTAAGTTAAATTTTAAGCTAGACGATTTTCTATTCTGATTTAGTCAGTGGCTCCTAAGCAAATTCTGTTTTTAGAAAAAATCTATTCGGCAATAATTAGCAGCAAACAGGAACTAAAATCTATAAATATCATTTCATTCATTATCATCGTGTACTTTACTTCAAAGCGAAGAAGCATACAGGGACCAATTTTATCATTTTTATTTCTGATGCCGCATGGTTTTATTGATGACTATATCAAAGGTGGAGTGTAGTCAGCAATTTTTTTTAACGATCAGTGTTGAGGGTTTTACACTATATGAGGAACCCTATATATCTGTTGGTATCATATAGGCGGGACCAACAGCTTTTAGTGACTTTAGAACCACTGCGATTGCTATTTAATAAACACCTGCGAATAAAAGGTAAAGGCCCAGTTGTGAAAATTGTTTGGCTTTACCGAGCATCAAACCCACAAACTTTTCTTGAACACAAAGCCGTGACTCTAACCACTGCTCCATGCTGACTATTATAAATATCATTTAATATGCATATAAAAAAGATATTTTTCTAAATAAGATTTTTGGACGTTTCCAAGGAAAAAAATCTAAGATGGCGGAGTTATTCAAGATGGCGGCTAAACAAAAATCATGTTTAGTTCTTTCCAAATTCAACATATTTTATAACACTAGATAGCTTCAACATGTTATGATTTTTTAGAATATTTTAGAAAAATTAAAATTTTAAATGGTGGACTTATTTAAGATGGCAGTAAAATAGGATAAGTATGCTGAGTTATAAAATTGATGTTTTGATAGCGTTGTTGAAAACTTAGTATAGATAAATTTATTAAATTATTAATAATAAATATTTAGCTTCAGAGATAATATAAACAGTCTACATTAGCTGTTAATCAATAAGGAAAGTTGGGAGTTTCTGAACTCACTAAAAAAACTCCAAAATTTCTTCAAGTGTACAGATAGAAAAAGGAAAAAATTGAAATGTCCACAAAACAAAATACAATAATTATAAGCATACAATATTGTGTAATATAACATGGTTTTTGCAAATATCATGTGTAGGTATATATTCGGATGATAATAATAAGGATAAATACCAAACACACATCTTCTCCTGCACTGCAGCACACATATGCGGATTTCACCCCTCGCATTTATATTATAATATCGCAGCTATTATTACATAACATTATATTATTATCAGCGTTAAGCCGTCTTTTGTTTCCATGAAAATGGTCAAAATGACTACTACTTACTTTCTGGCTTTATATTATATTGTCTGTTCTGTATGTGTCTCCTCTCTATTCAATTCTACTCAACAAATATTACATTTTATTATATTACACATAAAGCTTTGCTAGTACTTTTAATAGTGTCCAATATAATGTTCTATTGTTTAGGCTAGCTATATACATATTACATATATGTATAACTCCACCACTTTCACCCGCCCTCAACCCTTACTACATTATTATATTGTTCGTTGTATACGGATAACAATTGTACAATAATAATTCTTTTCATCATAATATATTGCGTCAAATATCGACCAAAAATACAGCAGAAAGTTCGTGCCCAACAGAATGCGGCGTTATACGATTGATTGATCTTTCAATTATCTTGTATTTATTTTATTTATTCAAAAGTCTGTCTGTGAAATATCTATAAATATAAATATAATTGAGAGGGGTTTTAATTATTTATTATTTTTAATTATCGTCTATGATTTTTTTGTCAAATATTTGCTGTGGTTTATTCCCGTTTGAGGGTATTATTTAATGAGGAAAAGGATTTATTTGTCAACACTGATGTATATATAACTACAAACATTATTCAGAGAAAAGGACACTTCTTCTATACAATTATTTTATTTTAATGTGGATAAGATTATCTGAATGTGGCATTGATTTACTTGTATTTTAATCTGTTGTTGCGAAAATAAATTTAATTTGACCATTGATATAGTGCATAGAAGAGGGTCATTTAATTTTGGTTTATATATTATATAGTAAATCTTATTTAATGAGTTTGAAACAAATTTATATAAGATTGTTTGTAAGAACTCAACAAGAAATAAATTTTGGAGGACTAAAATTGCTGAATATTTTACAAATTATTTTGATGAAATATTTATATTAAAATTTAGTTCTTAAAGATATAGAAACTTTTGAACTTTTGTGATTTATGTAAAAGTGAGATATTTAAAATAAAGTTAGAGAATATAAGGGACGACCGACATTACTCTAAATAATTTTTTTTAAATAACATTATTACATATTGTCATAGGGGTTAAGAACTATTTTTTGTGGAACTTTTTTTTCATGTACATATATTTAATTTTTTTTTTGAAATCCTAATTTAATTTAAATATTTAATTATTTTGGGTTTAAAAAAAAAATCTAGAATCTGGTTGAAATCTTTACAGGGAGGGTTAAAACTGAAAACAAAAACTTGAAAACGCTTTAAAACAGATGCTTATTTAAAACTTAAAACATGTATAAGATGTTTTTTTTTTTAATATTTTCTTTATATTAGAGCTGGAACTTTTTTGAAAAATATCAATAGTTATCGCTAAGTGAAAAATATCGATAGTTATCGATTTATCGATAGTTTTTGTAAATTTTTAACAAGCAAAAAAAAAGTGTTTTTCCAGAAGTTTAGAATTATTTTTAAAATAATATATTAAATTTGGAGATTAGGTTATTTACGATAAACTTGATAATTTTGTTTCATACAACTCGATCCATAAATCCCTGTACTACATGGCGAAGTGTCTTAAGAGCCGCCATCTTAAATAAGTCCGCCATTTTGTGTTTAGAAATTTTCTAAAAAATTCTACAAAATCAAAAAATGTTACAGCTACCCAGATTTAAAATTTCAAAAAATGATGGTTTTTGAATCAGTTAAAAATGATTTTCGTTTTTGACGCCATATTGAATAATTTCGCCTTCTTAGAATTTTTTTTCTTAGAAACAATGTCCAATTTTTTTTTTACCATAAGCAATAATAAAATTGCTTGTAACACATCTGAATAATTGATAATGATCATGAAAAATCTAAGAAAAATCATTCATTCTCTTCTATTCTAGCTCGGTTGGAAATGCCCAGTTTTTTATTGTCAGACATTCAGCTAATAACATTTGAGTGGTTTTTCGATGGTTAAAAAATAAAAAAAACATTACGGGGTGTTTTTCCTAAGAAAACAGTTTAGTCGTCTTAAAGAGATGCTTCTTCGATTTGACCAATTTTTTTTATTATATTGTGCTGTCATCTTTCATTCATATAGGTATACGTAAACATCAAGAGCGATTTCCATTGTTTCGAAATCACGTAAAGGTTCGCAAACAAATAGCGTTTTTCATATTATATAGTCTAAAAATTACAAAAAAAATATGACCTGATTTTTGCTGACACATTCCTCATATTGATATGGTCAGAAAAAAACCATGATATTAGTTTAAAAAATGGAGAAAAGGCAAGAATAAGAAGATTCACATAGAAAATCAATCAGCTTCGATTTTTTTTCCTTACGAATGTAACTGTGCTGACCACTGTCCAGTGTCCATATAGACCGGTCGCCACTGGCATGTAGATTTTCAAATATTTTTTGAAAAACAATATTTCATATATAAATTAATATTAATAACAAAACGTATAATAAAATTTGTACAAAATAATAATTTGTTTTAATCTGCATTTTGTTTCAGTATATTGTATGAAATTATGAATGTATAGATGTGGTACTGTCCGCCATCAGTATATCCTGTTTATTATAATTTTATTTATTTAAATTAAATTAATAATAATTTTCAAAAATACAAGTTTTATTTTATATAAACATTCTGAATGATAGTTAGAGTACTGCAACAGTATAGGTTCATACATAGGCTGACCATAATTATTTGGAACGAAATCAGGACAAAAATAAACCTGGTAAACCATATTTTTAAGACTTTTTGACAGGAACGCCCCAAGAAATCTTCAGCAAGAACATAATATTATATTTTAAAAACAAAAACATTAGGTGAAAGACTGTGTGTGAATTGTTACAGACACCTCCCAAACACTTTTCCACAATTTCAAGCAA
>JANSTW010073727.1:0-10132 GCA_027564275.1 Diadocidia ferruginosa | reverse complement strand
TTTTGCACTTAAGCCACTATGATATATTGCCACAGAATTATGCACACATATTATTTATATAAATATAAACCGATAAAAAATAGAGCAGCTGGAAATTTAATTATTTCATAGTTTTTCCAAAATTAAAAACACAAAAATATTTTATTATATTATTATATTATTATTATAGTTCAGTAAAAAAAAACTTTCATATTTTTATAGTATATAAATTATATATAAGACATTGAACTCTCGCGCATATATTATTATAGTTATTTATTTCGAAAGATATTTAAACAAAAAAAAAACTTTTAAATTCCATTGTATAAAAAAAAAATTAAATAAATTAATAGAATTATCGCAACTATATAAACAATATAATATACATACATAAAACTATATATATAATAAGATTATAATATATATGTATAAGCAAATGTATATGACGTGAGAAAATAATGTATTTGAAATAAATGTTATGTACAACAATTTTATTATACAATTAAATTTTATGCCTTCGAGTCGATTAAAAATTCATCAGATTTAAAACATTATGTGTGTTACCTATATAGCATATAATATTCAGTCATGTTCATTACTTATATGATTATTTTTGTACATTCAAATTATATGCAGTTAAGTATATAACTTGTTTACATAAAAATATTTATTATAATTATTATTTGATGTATTTATTTTTTTTTTGTAATTATAGAGAATTTCGTAATTGTTATTTTTATTTCGATTTTCTATTTAAATTTCCTTCTTCGATTTTCGAACCACTCAAATTTCGATGGATTCATTAACAATTTTTTGCGTTAGGTCTAGGGAAGTGTCATAAAAAAAGTTAAAATCAATAAATTCTAAAAACTTTTATCTAAATATAAAAAAATCCCCGCCAAAAAAAATTATGAAACCCGACAAAAGGTTCACCTTGTTCTTCCTGAAGTTTGTATGATATAGCGACTTATAGTTATAACCAACACTTGTAGAAAGTAGAATTAATTATTACATTTTTGAGTTTTAAAAGGCAAAAAAATCAAAATTTCAAAACTCTATAAAAAAAAATCAATGTCATCACTTTTCGTTGACCGAAATGCCTGTTCTTAAATTTTAAATTTATATATTTTAAATTTTGTACAAAAAAAATTAAATAACTAATTACACAAATTAAAAAACATATAACAATCAAATTTAATAATCGGGCAAGCGCATCACAATTAAAAAAAAACCACCATGATAATTTCTTCTTGAAAGATTTCGCAATTCCTCTTTTGTCTTTCTATATATTATGCAGAAAAAAATACCGCTCAGCATGATGTTGCATAAATAACCTGCTACAGAAAAAAATAAGCTCGGTTGTTTGTATAATATTTTTTTAAACATTAAAAATAAATATAAAAATGTTTTTTTAATAAAATAAAATAAATTAAGAGTTTTTTGTATATTAACTCATTAAATTGTACATGCCATCGTTCAACTCTAATATATTCAGCTGCTGCAATATACAAAATTTATATGTTACTCTAACATGTCGTTCGTTTTGTGTACGTATCTTATATGAACGAATTTTATATAAAAATAAATTTTATCCGCAATAAATGTTACTTAAAAGTTAATTAACTGATTTGCATTGCAGATAACACAGCGAACAGGCAAAAAAAAAACAGCAAACAACATTTACAAATTCCGTTCTTCTTCTTATAAACATAAAATAATGTTAAGTAAATATTGTACAGGGTGGGGCAAAATGAACGAGATTCTCTAAAATTTTTATCAATAATATATAATTTTTTTTCAATACATTTTTTTTTATTTTATGTAAAAAACTAAGGTGATATTTTATTTAAACTAAATTTTGTTTTAATTTTAATTATTTTTATTTTGTAAATAAAATTATATAAATCAATTGGTTGGTTTAAGCATAATATTAGCGAGATCTAATTTTTCAAGTATAAAAAATATTTAATTAAATGATTAAAATAAAAAAAAGTAATAGAGACTTTAATCTTTATCGTTCAATTTGCGCCACCCTGTATATATAAGATTTTTCGCATCGTGGTTTGAGTTAATGTCGCGTATTTTTTTTACTTCTTTGTGGATAATAATGTTTAATGTTTTTAATTTTTTTCTTGTTTTTTCAACTATACAGACTGGCATATTAAATAAACGTGCACAAAGGGTAGGGTATACCGTGTACACAAAAATGTATGCAAACATAATGTTATATACAATTAACTTCGCAGTGCATATAAAGCTTAAATGTGAAGCTGCTCCATGCACTTTTTCAGCATCGCGCAGTGAAACAAGTTATTTTGCAGCGATTTTTTTCGACTTTCTGTGTGTGTTGTTTCCCAATCATTCTTATAGCGCTCGATTGTTTGTATGAAAATAAACGTATTTAGTTAAATATTTATTTAATGTCAGAGATTTTTTTTTCGTTTGTTTTTCTTTCTGGTCAGGTTTTTTTATATACTATAATATACAATCAAATAAATAATATTTAATTTATTATATTGAAAACGAACAACGTTATAAGAAGGAGCAAGCAACAACAACAAAAAAACAGATTAAATTTTATATAAAATTGTTTGCAAGATATACAAAAACTTGCAAACGATGTAATTTATTTTGCCTACCTGTTGTTGTAAGAATATAATATTTAGATAGACAAAGAAGTAAAGACATTTATTCTGCCAATGTTTCGATCAAGCAAACTATTTAATTAAGCAGTTTTAAAATAATATGAGAATTTTTCTATTTGAAATATTGTTTAGAAAAACTATTAACAAATAATAAATTAAACTTGGTTTTAATGAGTTTTTGTTCATTTAAATAAATTTTAATTGTTTATATAATTATTAATATTATATACCTAATTATTTATTTATACGCACTACATCCCTTCTTCAAATCTAAAAAAAATCAATGCAATTAAATAGAAAATCCTATTTAACGATTTCAGTAATATATTTATCTTTTTAACCCATAAAATGTATACAATTATGTACACAATGTAAACCTATTTTCTACAATATTGTATATCAACACTGAAAGAAGAAAAACTATGAACAAACATATAGAAAACACACACATAAAAATTGTTAACAAAACATTAAATTGAAGATATAAGTTTTGTTTACATTTAGATTACAAAATATGTATATAGGAAAAGCATTAAACATTTGTAATATACATATGTAATTGTTTACATAATTTACCTTCTTGAAGAACATATTACTGCAGCAATATTGGTTTTTCTTATGTAAAAGCCGCGCTTTTGAAATATTATGAAATGTAAAGTAAGTGCTGCTGCCGCGCTTCTGCTGCTACATATAAGAAATACACAATAATTTACAAAAACTCTTTACAATATTTACATTGCATGTAACAAATACCACAAAAATTGTTTGCATAACAATAAAATATAAACAGCTGATGCGCGATGATATAGTGAAATATATACACTTTTTATAATAAATTCAAAAATTCAAAAACCTAATTACTAAAACAATAAAATTCTTTTAAACTGGCGCCTCTTTAAATAATTTATTAGTATTTTTTAGCTTTGCGGTCAATTCATATATAAAGGTGTACCAGTGTTCACAGTATATACACTGCAAACAATGAATATTAAACTAATGTCTAATTTAGGCGGTCGTGTTTGGCAGAGCAGAAAGTTTATATGAAAATTTCACATAAAAATAACTCAAATTTTAATTTCTACTAATGCTTTTTTCTATTAACCAGTAGCGAGCGGTCTTAAGAGTGTAGGAAGGTAATTAATTTCCTTTTTTCGAGTTTTCTAAAAAAAATCTATACAAATTCTTTTTGTTTTATTTAAAATTTGCTAAATTCTTTTCAATTTCATTTTGATTTGCTAAATTTTATTTAAATTTCTCTAAAATTTAGATTACCTTTATTTGATAATACAGATTTCATGAAAAAAACTATGAATTGCTAAATTTTACTTCAGAATTTTCATAAAATGTTATTGAAAACATTAATATTTCATCAAATTCGTTTCAATTTCCAATAATAAATTTAAGGAAAATTTCACGAGTTCTCGAATTTAACAAACTTAATTGATAATACAGATTTCATGAAAAAAAAACTATGATTTGCTAAATTTCACTTCAGAATTTTCATGAAATTTTATTGAAAACCTTAGAATTTCGTCAAATTCGTTTAAATTTTCTATAATAAATCCAAAGAAAATTTCACGAAATCTCGAATTTAATGAACTTGCGTCACGTGTGGAATAAATGATCATGCGAAATTTCATCAAATTCGCTTAATTTTCTAATAAGTGCCCTAAAATATCTTAAAATAAATTAATTATTAATTCATAATAAAGTCAAACCGCCAATTCTATATCGTCCACATAAATGCGCCTTCATCTTATTTTATTAGAATATTAATAACATGATATACAATAATATATGCAACGCATATTGCATTGAAAATATTTAAATTTAAATTTTCAACCTACTAACGCATTATAAAATGTGCGACAAGATATATTTCTGTTACAAAAAACAGAATTTTTTCTTCTCTGCCCGCTGGTATATTAAATATAATTTTGTTTTTAATTTTATGTACATATGAAATTAGAAGTATAATTAAGCAAAATGTTAATATAAATATGTAATGTATATACACGTAAAGTATATACAGTTTAATCTGTGAGCTACACCAGAGCAATTTTTTTCTTCATAGCTTGATCTATATGAGAAGTAAAAATTGAAATTTAGTGTAATGTTTATTTGTGTATATCTTCAAATTTTTAGTTTTTAAGTTAATATAATGCGTGTTAAGTTCGACTTATTAAAAAAAATTAATTTCACAAAAACTTTTAATAATTTTGTATAAAAATCGGTCAAACTTGGCGCTGTAAAAGACTTAAAAACTACAAATTTCATCGATACCTACAATTAAATCATAAACAATTTTTTTTTACTTCGTAGATCAAGAATAGCTATAAGTATAAGAAAAAAAGGCAAAAAATTGCTCTGGTGTAGTTCCTAGGTAAGAGAAAAAATGCGAGAATGCCACTTAACTATATAGAATACGCGCATTATTTAAGCTATATAAGAACCGCCCGCCGCGGCTGGCCGTCTTTATAGGCATATTATTTTTGTATAAGTTTAAATTATTTAAATTTATTCTAAATTTTATTTAAAAAAACGAAATAATAGTTGTTAGTGTTCTATTTTATGGTTTCGAATTTTATTTAGTTTGTATTTGTACTGTTGTATATAAATATAATATAGAGACTTAATGCTCGCTTTTTTACAATTGTATATTATGCGTTTTTGTCAATTTTTTTGAATAGCCTGGGATCTTGGCACCTAATTTAAATATTGTTATATATATGTAAAATTTATATATTGTTGTTGTTTATATATTTTAAATTTTAAATATTTATATTGTGACATTGGTTGTCAACATTCTTTATATAATATGAAATATTATGTTAAAGTCGATCATTTAATTTTGAATTTAGATTAATCTGTATCGTGTATAGCTTGAAACTTTTTAATATAATTTTATTCTTCACTCAAAACCAAGTCATTATTTAGGGACATTTTTTTCTGTACAAAAAGTCCTGAGCCTTTCAAATGTATAGGTGTTAAATATTATTATATAATAATATATGAGAAAATCAGTTCTAGAATATTCCTCATATATCAAATAAAAACCCACCTCACTGATTATTATACAAAAATTAGACCTGTTGCAAGTATAGAAGTACTTCTAGTTGCAAGTTGCTAACGACTAATGACTACTACCATATAGTATCGAAAAGAAAAAACGGATAAATTGGTTCCTTTACTCCTTCGCTTTGAAGATTTAAGGAAATGATGAAATGTTTAGATAATTAGACAATAGACATCTCAAAATTTGTATACATTGATTTTTTTAAGACGTCATTAAAAAAAAATCAATAAATACAAATTTTGAAAAATGTATCCTATTTGATTATTAAAATTGAAAATTTAATTCCAGAAGTTGAAACAGTCGAAAGACTACAAAATCAATCATCATTTCGTCCTTTTTTTCAAGGCGAGGGAGCTTATATAGGGACTATTTTATCACTTTCTTCTATCTGATACCATGAGGTTTTCATCATTGACGGCCTAATTAATAGTGAATTGTTCTGAGCAACTCGAACATGCCCAAATTTTTAATTAGTGTGACAGGTTTGGATTTATTTTAGATACTTTATGGAGTAAATTATGACTGATTAGTAATTTCTTAGTAAAAATTGATTAAATATTAAATATATACATTTTGGTCAAAATTTTAAAAATATATTTAAAAAAAACTCTTACCTTGAAATATATAGCAGCTATGTGTCCAAGAAACGGCGGATATGGTTGCGTTGATATTTCAATGAGGATCTTCCTTATGCATTATAACACTGAACACATCACAGCATTTTTTTTAAACAAATTACCTAAATTACTGAATAAATTTTAGCACACATTTTTTATTGACCCTCGTATATAGGTAGATATTTTTCTGTATTAGATTAGGTCGATTGAACTAATTACACTTCACATATATATATATATATATATATATATATACAAAATGAGGTGATTTATATAAAACCTCTATTTTCACATCACTCGTTTTAAGCGACGCGCGCGAATATATTGTTTTGAGCAACTTATTTAGGCATACCATGCTATAGGTTATATGATTTATAAAATATTTACTATATTATGATTATATGGATTAACTTCAAATTAATTAAATTCTAAAAATATATATAAAGAAATTCTTTAAAAACTTTAAACCGCAGGGGCATGAGTTGGGATAGTAAAAAAAACCTCATATACAAATCAGTAACATATAGATTTGTTGTAATCTTCAGATTTCAGTTCAAATAACGCGTATAGTTTTCAATAGAATTTAATGGAAGTTAAGAAAAATGTGATAAAAATATAAAAAAAACCTAATGAAAATTCTTGAGATTTGATGGAATTCAAGGATTTATTGTGAATTAAAAAGAGTTTAATGAAGTCGTATTGATTTTCTTATAAAGTTTTATTGAACTTAAAACAGCAATGGAAAGAATTCATAGATTTATAATTTTTTATAGAATTTTCTAGAGATTTTAAATTTAAACAATTTGATTGAAAGCGGTGGTGCTTGATATTCCTTTATATATATTGCTATAATTCACTTATACGAATTTAAGAAAAACTTTATACGAATTTAAAAATGTATACCGGACGCCCGATTTATTTAACCCGCGCTTTACTTTATTCGACACACACTTTATTTTAAGAAAAATTAAAATTGTTTATTAATTAATTTTTAATTAAAAGTTTTGAAAGTTTTTTCCTACTGTATATGAATATATTTGTCCAGAACAATGCGATAAGACGTCCTTTAGCTGGCATATTTTTTGGCTTATATCTGTTAAAAATAATTTAAAAATATGTAAATAAAAAAAATTATTTAAATAAAAAAAAAGAATTATAGAAGATCTTTGAATTCAAGAAGAAAGAAAATTAATTAAATTGTTAATTTTTGTTTTAAAAAAACTTAAATTCCTTAACTATATACTTATATAGAAGGTCTTGGAAGTCCGTGGACAATTCTTTGTTTTTTTTTAATTTGGGAAAATCTTTCAATCTTCTAGAAATTCAGTAAAATTGTTCGAAAATTTGTTAAAATTATTGAAAAATTATTTGTTATTCTTCGATCTTATTTTTGAAAAGTCAAATGTAAATCTTGAAAAAATTGTGAAATTTTCAATGAGAAGAATTTTTACAAAAATATTTAAAAATCTTGTACGAGAAAATTTTGTTGTTATTAATCTTAAAAATTCAACAATTTAATAGAATATGTGCAGACATTTTTCTAAAATTTATGAAAACTAGGAAATTCTTGAGAACTAAATATAATTAAAAAAAAATTTAATCCAAAATAAGAAGATTAACTGCGCGTGCAATCTTATCTTTTTTTTACGACTCTAAAATAACAAAAATAATCTAATTTTAAATAAAAAAAAAACAAAATTGGTTTTTTATCACATATCTTATATTAAAGCTTTTAATATATGTGCTTTCTCATATAAACAAGATTAAAAAAATAAATATTAAATTGAAATTAAGTCAATTTTACACACATAAATTAGTCATGCGTCGTGCAGTAATTGAAATTATATTTGAATGATGACATTTTATTATATTTACAGAAAATAGAAAATCTAGCTATCTAATTTCTAATTCAGTTTTTATAAAGACAAATATAAAGTGTACAACTTAATAAAAATTTAAAAATTTATTAAGTCTGGACTCGCGTTGACATATTATGTCATGCTTACATTAAAGTGTAATTTAATTTAATACAATATTCATATCACGACTCTAAATAATTTATTTTCAATACAAAATTTATACACCTTTTGATATAATTCTAGACAATTTCATAATATTATTTTATTTCAGATAAATATAATATCATGATCTATATAATTGAATTTATTTCTTTTTATAATATTGACACTCGTATTGCTAATATAATTCGTGTGTTCATTCAAGTAAATTAATAAATTATTCATAGCAAATTTCAAGTGGTTCTATATTTATATTTGTGTCAATGTGTCACACATTACGATTTTTCTTATCAAATATTATACGACTGTCTATATATTCATATACATTCTGTGCAAATAAAGTGATTTCATATGGCAAATAGCCGCACACCTTTATATATATGAGCCATTTATTTTGAAAGTGGCATGAATCCTTAAAAAAAATTATTGATATAACATTAATTAAAACTTAACGTAGTATCTCTTAGGGCGCTCTCGCAATTGAGTCCATTTTACCACTCTTTAGTTTTCAGTTTTCAGTTAACACCGCTTGATACCGACCTACAGCGATTAATGGTGAATAGCGGAACTACTAGTACAAATAACGTGAAAAAAAATACTTTTTCCGTGTCAGGCTCATAGAAAAATTGTTATAAATAAATTTTAAAATACAATTTGGGAAAAACTCTATTCCACGATTTTTATATGAATATTTTTTAAATAATAAAATAAACTTTTTTTAAATTGTTTGGACCAATTTTTCTGAAACATGCACCAAAGTTTACATTTGGTTTTTTTAATATTAAAAAATAACAACAACAAAATTCAAAAAAGCATTTCTTCCACCCTCTTTCTATTTCATTTATCAATGCCAGTAAAAAAAATTATAACATTTCATCGAAAGATGAGCGCTCAAACGTGCATCAAAGTTACCCGCTGCATTGGTATCAGTAACTCTTAACTGCGGAGGATCACCACTAGTGATAATTTTGGTAACCTTTCAAATAACTTCGACTTATTTTATGTTATTATAAGTATCTAATTTTTGAATAAAAATGTGAACTAATAGAAAATATTTTGGTTTGTCATTTTTCAAATATTAAAATCACTGAAGTAGAAGACTATCACGTCATTGGTTAATATATAGTACAGGCAGCATAACAGTTATATTGGGAGCTCTATCGGACCGATTATTTTCTTTATTGTCAATACTATTATACTGTATATTTGTAAATTTAGTCAGTGGTACCTGTACCTACATCTACGATGAATTCTTATAATACTAGTAGATAATACCAATCCAGTCTCCAGAGGGGCATGTATGTCCGGGAACGGGATAGATGGACAATAATACACTTTCAACAGAACCTTTAGACAAGTTTTAATTAGAGATCGTTGATGGGTGAATAGGTATTTGTACAGTTTGTGTACCTGTTGGCAGCGATATTTAGAACAAGACACACAATATCACCACACCCATGCAAATTTCCGTCTTTTGTGTCATTCACGCGGAAATAAATTAATAAGAAAAATATATGATTTTGGTGTTGCACCTGTAAATATTAAAACAGGCAGATTTTTTAGTTTTAATACAAAAAACTAGTGCCATATCATTTAGTTTACATATTCTAAAATTTTGCTAAATTATTTTAACCAATTTTACATATCGCCCTGTGCATATATATAAATGACAAATGACGTCGTTGACAGATAATCTGTCAAAACTTTTAGGTTAAGTTAACAAAATTGTTCTTCAGAAGTTTTTTTTATTGATAGAGCGTTACAAAAAACATAACCAAAAAATACAGAAATATCTGT
>JANSTW010073716.1:0-10135 GCA_027564275.1 Diadocidia ferruginosa | reverse complement strand
TCCACGCTACGAGCATTTCATTATTCCACTACATGAATTGAAATTTGACCTCATATCAATTCAAAAATTCTTACATAAAAAATTAACTATGATTACATAAAATATTTTCTTAAAATACAAACATTTAACTCAATTTAAAATAAAGAAATAAAACCACAATCCCACTTGATAAAATGTTCCTCCATATATTTTACAATTTTATATATAGAAGAAAAACGAGTGCAAAATGCAATTAACACTGCTGAACTAGTTTTTTTTCTTCATTTATCTCATAATATGTAGTTAATTATATTATTGCACTTTTATGAAATCAAAAAAAAAAAATTATTAAATTTTTTTCTCTCTATGCATGTTACGTGATTCTATAAAAATGAATATTATTATACAGCAAAAGTTATGAAACAACAAAATTAATTAATATAATTTATTCAATTCACTTATTTTCATAAATTCATATAAATTTTCCTACATAATATGTCAATCTAATAAAGTCACAATAAAGTTCTCATACATATATTTAGCTGCACGGTGTAACACATATGTATGCGGAATTACACAAATTATATACAATTGAGTCAGAATGTATATTTGCAAAAAATAGCACCCACTTACTTGTATATATATAGTAGCTCAAGAATTTGAGACAATAAGTGAAACTAAAAGTATGAACAATTTATCAGCTCTGAAAGTTTTTATATAATAATGACAATAATAGTACAACACACATAGTAATTACATGGCGTCTGGATGATATGATAATATTGTGAGAAAAAAATTGTTTCAAATTGTTTCTTCTCTTATATATGTAGTTAATAGCAATTGTTTCTGCCGTATCATTGTGTCAATTGTGTTTAATTTAATATATAATTTGTATTTCATTGTATAAGCTAAATTTTATGAATGTAATTTTATTTAATAATGAAAATTATTTTATGTTGTTTCTATTGTGTATTGTTGTAACTATATATATATGGGTACAAATTGATCTAACACTCTTCGTTCGGAGTTGATGTTGCCACCTTTTTGCAAGTTTTTATCTTATTTATCTCTAATGGAAGTTTTGCAAATAATGAAATTAAACAGAAGTATATCGATTTGAATAAGTAAATATTTTTTAGAATTTACCGAAAAGTATGATTAATATACATCAAATAAGAGGTTCGTTTCGTGTCATGTCTTTTGTTTTTTACAATATTTATCGGAAATTATTTACCTTTTTTTATAGGAAATCAGGTTGTTTCCATTAAGATATGAACCTTTTTTTTCTTAAAAAAAAAAATAAAAATTTTGAAGAGGTTCGTCTCTTTTTATGTATTCAATGTTTTTTTAAATTTTTATTGATTTTTTTTATTAATTCCATTTTCTATTTAAAAAAAAAATCAACGTCATTGCTATATTATGTAGCTTTTTACTTCAACAATAAAACAAAAGACATTAGAACCCGAACCTTTTTTTCCGATTTCATTAAATTTATACCTGAAATAGATTTAAAATAATTAAATTTATCTCTAATACTTCAACAATAAAACAAAAGACATTAGAACAGGAACCTTTTCTCCGATTTCTTAAAGTTTTAGCTGAAAAAGATTTAAAATGATTAAATTTATCTCTAATACTTCAACAATAAAACAAAAGACATTAGAACAGGAACCTTTTTCCGATTTCTTAAAATGTTAGCTGAAATAGATTTAAAATAATTAAATTTATCTCCAATACTTCAACAATAAAACAAAAGACATTAGAACACGAACCTTTTTTCCGATTTCTTAAAATTTTAGCTGAAATAGATTTAAAATAATTACATTTATCTCTAATACGTAAACAATTAAACAAAAGACATTAGGACACGAACCTTTTTTCGGATTTCTTAAAAAAATTAAAAAATTCGAATAAGAGGTTTGGGTCTTTGCATGTCTTTGATGTTTTTTTCAATATTGATCGATTTTTTTATCAATTCTATTTTCTTATTCATCCCTAATGGAAGTTTTTCAAATAATAAAATTAAACAGAAGTACATCGATTTCGTTTCTTGTTATGTCTTTTGTTTTTTACAATATTTATCGATATTATAGAAAATCATTTATTATTTTATTTATTGGAAATCAGGTTGTTTGCTGTATTATTGCTTAAATAGATTTAAAATAATTAAATTTATCTTAAATACGTCAACAAAAAACAAAAGATATTAAGACACGAACCTTTTTTCCAATTTCTTAAAATTTTAGCTGGAATAGATTTAAAATAATTAAATTTATCTCGGATACTTCAACAATAAACAAAAGACATTAGGACACGAACCTTTTTTCCGATTTCTTAACATTTTAGCCGGAATAAAATAAATACATTTATCTCTAATACATCAACAAAAGACTTTTTACAAGAACCTTTTTTTCTTAAAAAACATAACAATTTCGAATAAAAGGTTCGTCACTTTTTATGTCTTCAATTAATTAATTCCATTTTCTTTAACGTCTTTACTACTTCAATAATAAAATAAAAGACATTAAGACACGAAACTTTTTTCGGATTTCTTAAAAAAAATACAAAAATTTGAATAAGTCGTTTGTTTCTTTTCATGTCTTTTGTGTTTTTTTCAATATTTATTGATTTTGATTTATAAATTATATTTTCTATAACGTCTTTGTGAAATTATAGCTAGATTTGATTTTAAATAACTAAATAAGTCTTTACTACTTCAACAATAAAATAAAAGACATTAAGACACGAACCTTTTTTCGGATTTCTTAAAAAAAATAATAATTTCGAATTATGTCTTTTGTGGTTTTTTAGTATTATTATTATTATTGATTTTTCTAATAATTCGATATTCTTTTAAAAAACAACGTCTTTGCTATATTATATAGCTAGAACAGATGAGATAACTAAACAAGTTTTTTTTACTTCAACAATAAAATAAAAGACATTAGGACACGAACCTTTTTCCGATTTCTTAAAATTTTAGCTAAAATAGATTTAAAATAAATAAATTTATCTCAAATACTTACGTTAACAAAAAACAAAAGACATTAAGACACGAAACTTTTTGTCGTATTTCTTAAAGAACTTAAAACTTTCGAATAACGGGTTCGTCTCTTTTTATGTCTTTTGTGTTTTTTTTCAATATATCGATTTTTTATTAATTTCATTTTCTATATTATAGCTAAAACAGATTTTTAATAACGAATAAAGTCTTTAATACTTTAACAATAAAACAAAAGAAATTAAGACACGAACCTTTTTTAGAATTTCTGAAAATTATAAAATTCAAAAAAATCGGCTTAGACATTTATTGCGTTAAACTTCCTCTTCCTTATATTTATTTCAAATAAACGAAAATATTAAAATAAAATAAACATTTGCTCAACTCTTATATAGAATTAATAATAATATTAATTCAAATAACTTGATTTTAAGATTTTTTTTGTATTATTTCAAATATCACAATAAATTTTAGGTTATGTAGAAAAAAATGTATAGACTTCGATCTTTGAACCCTTTAAGTAAAAAAAAATGAATTTTAATTTTATGCTAATTTTTTATAAAAATACACAAAATTAATTTATACAGAAAAAAACGGACAAGTTTAAAATTATATAAGATTAAGTGCGATTACGCAGAAAGAGCTCTTGCGACCTTCATAATTCCAATGAAAATATTTTATATAGAAGTTTATAATTAGAGAGCGTTAGAACGCTTTTTTCTTGAAAATAATTTTTTTTTACTCTACAAGTTCTACAAGTTTTAGAAAAATAAATACAAATTTATTTGCAAGAAAATTTATAAATATAAAGAAATAGCTTTGAGTAGCCACGATACTGCCAAAAGAGTAAGTTAAATATTTTTTTGATATTTGTGACGTATAATTTAAAGAATATTTTTTTAAGTTTTATGGCATTGTAATAGTTAATAAAAATTTTTTATTAGTTATAAAGGCAGATGTTCGGTCTAATTCCAACTTCAAAACAAAGTCAATTTTTAAACTCCAAAATTTTGAAAAATCTGTTCTAAGTCAGTTGAGATGCTAAGATTCTGATACTTTAAGATTTCGCATCAAAACAATATACTTTCTTACTTATATGTGGAATATTTGGCACTGATAGAAATGTTTGCCTTTCATTTCACCAAAGACACATATTAGAATTTTGTAATTATTTTTTCTCATAATTTAGCATTTATTTTTAGAAATTCAGATTACATAATATTGCCAAAATGATAAGTACGTTGCATACGATACATTAAATTAGTCACCAAATTTTTGCAAATTAAATTTTGTCATCCCGCATAAAATACAAAATCTCTAATATAATTAATTATATTTGAAAACATTAGTTTTAATTGATCAAATAAATATCAAACTTAAGTGTTATTAACATCATTAACACTATCTATTTAGAGAGATAAAGCCCACACAAATGCCATTTTTATCGCAGGCATATTGTTTTATGGGTTCAAAATATTTAAATTATTTAAATTTTTCCAATAAAAATGTCAAAAAGATATGTACCTTATAATCATTTAGTTAAATATTAGGATAGTTTTTATCTACAGCGGTGCCAAATCGAGATGGAAAAGTAAATTTGATAATATAATTAAATTTATTCAGTTAAGAAAGTAAAATTCGCACATAACATGTTTGCGCCACCTACTGCGTGTATATCAGTGGCGAGAGGTGGGTTTTTGACTATAGAAGTATAGACAGCAAAAAAATCGTAATAAGAAATTTTCGAATAAATCATGAGTGTTTTTATATTTGATGAAATTTTAGAGAATTTTTTGAAATCTTAAATATTTTTTAATAAAAACTAAGTCAAACACTTGAAGATTTTGATGAATCTTAAAAATTGGTATTGAAAACTTCATGATTTTTAATTTCTTTTAATTTTTCTTCATTTATATCCTACGAAATGTAAAATAATTCAAAATAATCTAAATTTCCAATAAAAATTGCTAGATTTCATTAATTACTCTTCAATTTTCAAGAAAACTATCTGCAATTGCAATTATTGATCAATGAAAAAAATTTAAATTCTCTTAAAATATTAGGAAGTCAGTTATATATTAAGAGAATTTTAATTTTTTTATTCTCATTATTGCTGGTATGTAAATTTGGACATCATCAGCGTACATATGATATTTACAATATTTAATGCATTCAGGTAGATCATTTATAAAAAGAATTAAGGGCCCAATATGGAACCTTGTGGCATGCCATCTATGACTGGTAAGTGATTAGAATTAATTTCATTCAGACTAATACATTGAAATCTATCGGTTAAAAAGCTGTTGATCAGATTTGTAGATAAAGTAGAAAAATTATGGTTTTTTTAAGTTTGTACAAATAATGTCACAATTCACTGTGTCAAACTCTTTTCTAAAATCTAAAAGCAGGAGAAATGCAGAAAGTTGTTTGTCAATATAATTCTTACATCACTAGTAATTTTTAAGCGAGCACTGTTGCAGTATAGTATAGTAGTGATACAATATTTGATCAAACAAACTTATTTCCATAACAATAGGCTAATCGGTCTGAAATCATTTAAACTAGTACCATTTGTTTTTTTTAATGTCGGAAGTATTTTTGACATTTTCCATGAAGCAGGAAAATGCGATGTCGTCAACACTGAATTTATTAGAAAAGTTATATGTGGTAATATTATATAACTAATTAATTTTATAAAATTTTATTTAATTTACTAAATAAAGAGAATTAGTACAGCGTACCCTGGTGCTTTTTGAGCGCTCGCCACTGGTATGTATATAATGGAACTTATTTATCAAAACTATGTTTGGATAATTTTGTCATATAAAATACAAATATAAGGTAATAGCACTCAATATAAAGTATTTGATCTAATTGAACTACTCTAATTCAAAAATTCATAACAAAATTTATACAACTTACACATAAACGTATGGTCCCAATTCGTCTAAAATCGGTTTTGTCCCATTGTTAAGGAATTCATCGGCATTTGTTACATTATAAACATAAATTGATATTGTCGGTTCTACCGGCGGTTTTGACCACCATCCAAATGACTGTCCACCCATTCGTAGCGCCACCTGATGATCGATAACTAATTTAACTATGGCTGTGAATCCGAATGTGACTAGTATGCCAAGCAGCAGCAGGCAAATGGCAAATGCTATGACAAACCCTGGAATAAAAGCAATTATAAAAATTAATTTCTTACATTTAAATCTTAAAAAAAATTGAATTTTTCAGAGACGAACACTATATACCTATGTTGGAATGAACATATTATGTCATGCTTCCGTTAAAGTAATATCATTGACTTTTTACTTAATAGATGTTTTACTTGAAAATGTTTTTTTCCTTTAAATAATTTAATATACAAATTTTAAAGTCTATGCAGCATCTAAATAAGTAACTGTAGAATTTAAAAAAATCAGCTGTAATGTAATCAAAGTCAACAAATAATCCATGAAGTAATCTTAGTACTATACTCTTTTCGGGACCTACGTCCCTTCATCAGTATGGCTGAAAAACTCCATACGGACCCACTAATATAATTGAGAAAATCTTTACTTTGAATTATACCGATTAGCACGTTTTAAAATATTTACTATAGTACTTAATTTAAGATCAAAACATATTATTTTTCCATTATGTTTGCTTCCGATCGGTCTGTTTCGTGTCTATACTCTGTATACATTCCAGAAATAAATGATTTCAGATAATTTTGTTTTTCAACTATTAAATACAATTTTTTTATTTTAGTTAAACATATTTAATTACATAAAATTCCAATTTATTAATTTACAATTATCTGAAAGCAAACTAGGTTACAGAGAGTATGCGAGCTGTTGTTGCCAAATTACTTGAAAGAAGTTTTTAGATTTTTAAGGTATATTTTTTTCTTGCTAGACTTTTTTATTTAATTAATATTGTCCACACTATACAGACAACATTCTCATTTTATTTATAATATTTTAAAATTATAATTTCATCATTTTTACAAATACACATTACATATATAAAATATATAAATAATGTTGGAATTTTAATGTAACTCTATACTATCTCTATATATACATAAAATATGCTGATTGAGGTCATAAAACATAAAATCAACATCTCAAATATATACACAAAAAAGCGGCTGTGCCATGTGTGTGTCTATAGTTTATGTACTATGTGCACCTTATTGGCAACATATTTTTAACCTGTTTTATCACAATTTATCACTTATTTTCGTAATATGATTAAATTGCGTTTGATTTGATCAATTTTATGTGAAAAAGCTTCATATACATTTAGTTAAATTATTTCATTTAATATGTGAATTATGCATCTTAATGATTGTATGTCTACATATTATAACCAGATATATATATGAACGGCATTTAATTGTAGCGAAAAAAACTGAAATTTCATAATAAAATTGCATGAAATAATTATTGGAAGTATGTAGGTTTAGATTAGAAAAACAAATCAAATAATTCGCTTAAAGCTATAAATTATTTATTAATAAAAGCTTTATATACGCTTTGTGATTTGCTTTTTAATAGCTCAGGAATTTTATACATTTTTCCATAGCAAGAATTTGTCAATTTTATGAGAGAGTTAAGTTAAATTGTTTGAGTTAAATAATTTTTAAATTAAGATAAACTGACGAAAAAAATCATCGAAACGAGCCATTTGTTTAACTTCATGGCGGTGTAACGCTGTGACGTCATGCGCATAGACATTCGAAAATCAACCGACTCAAGTCATACCTGTTTACTGTTTAGTTTTAGAATATGTTTTGTTTGAAGATTTGCTAATATAACAATTGCTGAATTATATCTTTTGACCTATTTTTTTTTATTTTCTCAAAAAAGGTTTGTATTTGTAAAATGTATAATAGAGCATTTAAAGCTCTATATGTCTAATTTACTTTTAAATGAAGATCCGTTGAATTGAAGCAATTAAACCATTAAATGCAAATTATGTGTTTTCTTTTGGCACACTTTTGGAAGTGATGTTTTATTTATTATATTTTTTTATTTTAATTGGATCTACCCATTAAAATAAATGAATAAAAAACCATTTTTTATTTATCATTTGTGCGGTTCTCGAGTTACAAGGTGGCCAAAATCTTCGAAAATCGCGTGCAATAATATCAAACAGTTGTCAAACGAAACTTTGCAGATCTTTAGGATATTAACTATGAGTTATCTTACAAAAATTAAAACATGCTAAGTTTTGGAATATTTTTAGAATTTAAAAAGGCCGTCAATTTAAAACAAAATTTCTCAAAGTATTAAAAAAAATGTATTTTAATTTTAATCAACTAATTATAATTATTGTATAGAACACATAAGCGGCAAGACGAAACTGTTTTAATAAATAATTTCTGCCAGTCAATATAAATAATATTGTTTATAGTGAACTTTGCTTATAAAATCAGAGTTTTTTCTCAAACAAAATAAAATTGTTTATTAATCTTGTTGCAGAAACTTGAATCGTAATAACGGACTAATTTTACCCTTACGACTTAAATTTTTAAATTTTAATTACAGTAAATAAATTAAATCTACCAGATTTTGTTTTTTAATATTGGTTTAAATAAGCCCGATATAGCCATTAAAAATGTGTATTAACAAAGCTATCAAATATATATAAATATATGAAGGATTTGGTATTAAACAAAGAGTTCGTTTGGCTTGCCGCCTATGATAGTGTTTTGAATTGTTCTCTGGCAATATTTGTTTAAAAATTACACTACAAAGAATTTTTTAAGGAATACAACACTTTTTGTAATTAATAATTTGAGTACATTCGGTTAAAATCAACGAATTAGAAATATACATGGAAGGAACAAATTTTTTGTAAACAGGAAAAAATAAAATAATAAACCTGCAGTGTAAGTGAGATGCACTCTTAGTTCATAAATGAAGTATTTTTGGGGGGTAAAGTGAAACGTATTTTCCATACATTTTCCATTTTAAAACAGCAATATTTACACATACTATTGTATGATTTTTGTTTGAAATCTGTTGTGTATTTTATTCTATTCGGCCATTTTAGAAAATCACAAAATTGCTTCAAATATTTTTATATTATATTACTTCCATGTATATTTCTAATTCGTTGGTTAAAATCATCAAAAACATAATAAGTAAAACATCACTTCCAAAAGTGTGCGAAAACGTAATTTTTATTCGTTGTTTTAAATTAAGGTCAATAATCTACATTGTACTTTATGCAAAAAGGTCAACACTCAACACTTTGTATACGTTGTACATTATACATATCGGATTATACAATTTTAGCAAATCTTATCACGTTCAGTTGAGAAATAATAAAATAATTATTTAAATAAATAAATGTGGATGTCTGCGCCACAAATAAATACTATGTTATTACTGTCAAGTTAATGTTAAATATTTTGTATAACAATAAACCAGGTATATAAAAAAGAATGGATAAAAGTATACCAAAATATAAATTTACGATTCAATTTTTCCCGGATTTATATAAGCACTATGAGCGGTATTTTACGGACGAAAAAGAATGGTGCTAAAATATTTTTGCATATATTATTAAATAAATAAATGTTAAGAAGTGTCAAAATAAATACTTATATAGTAATCCTAAAACCGATTTGAAAATTATTTTATTTATTAAAAAAAGTTTCTTAAGATTAAACAATTTTTTTTCTTAGTGCTAGGTTTTAAAAGATAATGCAACAGTTTTTTTTAAATTATTCGAAAAGCAAAATATAATTCACTATTAATAAAACTCACTTCCATATGGACATGTTTTTATATTTATTTCATGTACCAACTGAAAGTGACCATAATTTTTAAAATAATCTGGTAATTATCGCCGAAATTTGTTATCAATGAGGAAATAAGAAAATATTTCTCATATTATTGCAATGCTATAAAAAAAATCGTTCTACGAAAAAATTGTTTGGAGAAACTTAAATGTATGTATTACACTTTTGTTATATTTATTTTTATACATGCTAATAATAATCGTTTAATGGTAAGTCATCTAAAAAATTGGGTTATATTCTTGCTCCGTTTGTTTTTGGACTAAAACGTCATCAGCCCGAGAGAAAAAAAATTGGCAAAATAATAAATGATATAAATCTCAAAGTTTGATCAAATCGAATTGCCTTTTAAA
>JANSTW010073705.1:0-10137 GCA_027564275.1 Diadocidia ferruginosa | reverse complement strand
TTGCGAAAAAACTTTTTTCCACGATGTTTGTATGAATATTATTTAAATAATGAAATAAAAAACATTAAAATTTAATCAAAATATTTTGATGGAATATGTACTAAAGTTCACATTTTGTTTCTTTAAGATTAAAAAATAACAACGACAAAATTCAAAAAAATACGAATAAAAAAAATAAGAACATTTCATCGAAAGATGAAGGCTGAAACGTGTACCAAAGTTACCGCTTACTTGGCCGTCAGATGCCCTAATAATAATTTGCCACTACAACCAGGGCCGGTCCTTCCATATGTTCAAATGGCACAGTTTAACGGGGCGCAAAAAAATAAAAGTATGAAAATTGCCCAAAACAAACTTGTAAAACTGGACACAATGATAAAATGTAGTAGATTGATCCCACCAAGCAACCTGTACAACCCTATTCAAAAAATACAAAATGTATGCACATCACATCAATGCGATTTCATTTAATTATACTAAATTTGGGGCTAAAAATATGGTACTGCCTCCACACAGCTAATTCTTCGTCGTTATTTCTAATATGGATATATAAATTCTAAATAATATAAAATCGTTGCGAATACTGGTTTTTTGTTGTACTGTGTGCAACACCCCTATGCGTACGCAAAATCTAAAAAAGAACAGTTTTCTACTTTCAACATATTATTTGGTTTTGGTCTTGGCTTTATTCATGCACACAAATATCCTTTCATACACAATCAATAGATGGATCTTCAAACTATTGTTCGCATACACACCTTCCCTCATATCGCATACACACACATAAGTGAAATCAAACAAACAAAGCACAAAATTTATCGCAATCGTCAGTCACAGACTTTTTACAATTTTTAGTAAAATATTTTAATCTTTTTATAATAAACGTAGAATAGTTTTTCATTACAAAAAAATTCACCAATTTTCTTTTTATAACATTTTATAAAATTGTTCGAAAAGTGCGAAAATTCTTGGAAAACGGAGTTTTTGAGAGAGTGAAAAAAATCAGCTGATCATCACAAAATTATAAATAAATAAATTATAATAAATATAAATTTTCCTTGGATATCAAAAATATTATTATTCATATTGTTAGATATTTTTGTTGTGACAAGGCACTACGCGAATCAAATTAGCAATAAAAACAAAAATAATAAACCAACACATATAAGCATCAGCTTTTACATATGGCACACACATTCAAAACTCCTTGGCTGATTTGTAAATAACACAAAATCACACAAATACAAAAGTGAGCAGCAGATAAAAAGACGTCAGAAAATTTTCACCATTTCAATAAAAATAGAGAAAATTTGCTCGGAAAAATAGCCAAAAACTGCTGCGTATTTTCATTAAAAGTTCGAAAAATTTGTGTTCAAAGTGTTTCTGCATCGATTGATTGTATTATGTGGTGATTACGACAAAAGTTTAGTGTGAAAATTTTCATTTGAAATTTTTTCAACGCGTTTTTTTTTTGTTCTCCATACACAACGCAACTTTGCATAGAGAAAAAATGTTTGTCCTCATACAAAATGATGACGCAGTTGTGTTTTGTTAAGTGTTTTTAATATCGACATGATTTTTACAATCGATTTGAAGGAGGTTAGTGAATTATTATTGATAAGATGTCATCTAATTTTAATTAAATTGTCGATTTTGTTCAAACGAAAATGTTCGAATGGAAAAAAACGGTAAAAATTAATGGGCGCACTTCCAATCTTCTTTGTCCTTCGCCATATTTATACATACAGCATACACACACATTCATACACCTACACAACAAAGTATATTATACTGTGCACAGTGCACACAAAGAAATTGTTTTAACAAAACAAAATCTTTGCACACTCCATTCACGCATACATCGAAATTTCTTGAATTTTTATTAATCAAGTGTGTGTTATTTTTATTATTTTGTTGCCCAGCTGAATATAGAGCCAGAGCGCGCGCGAGATAAAAAACTGTTGTTTTTGTAGCTTTACGAAGATAGCACAATTTTTTCCAGCACCAATTTATTTTAGAATTAAATGCAACGCCATGGATATGCAAAGTGTTTTTTGTTTTTCTGGCTCACGTAGATTCAATGATTTTGTTCCTGGAGTAGAAATTCAAACCGCCATAAACAAATTAAAGAAAGGCAAAGCACTCGGTGCTGACAATATATCAGCTGAAATATTAAAATCTGATATGGAAACAGCTGTTGAAGTGTTGTTTAAACCTATTGTGGGTCAAGTGTGGAAGTCTGGTAAAGAGATATGACAACACGCAATTTCGTGAAAAATAAGCCCTTCAAATTTTATACAGAAAACAATAACAATTTGAGGTGAATTTTAATTTTATACGGCAAAACGTATAGGAAAAAATATTCGCCACGAAAAAATCGGTCCGAGAGCCCCCAGTATTACTGGGATGCTGCTTTTATTATTTGGTAAAATTTGAAAACTGACACAAACTAACATTTTCTTTATAAGTTCACATGTTTGAAAAAAAAAGTGTGAGTTAATAGATATTTACAACAACCAAAAATAAGATGGACGACCCCATAAGTAAAATTCCTGAGTAAATAGGCCACACCAAAATTAACTAAAAGCCGTAAAACTGTTTATATGCTCATATTTAAAACAAAAATTGTATGAGAACACGCTTAACTTTTGACCTGGAGACTCTAAATTCAATTCCAAAGTAAAGGACCACTAAAAACTGACTTTCATTCAAATTTGGTCTAATCCGTCTCATAATCATCAAAGCGAGGGAGCGTAGGGACCATTTTACCCTTTTTATATCGGATACCATGGTTTTCATTGACGACTATATTTTTAACTATATCAAAGGTAATGTGTTGTCAGCAACTCGCACTAGCCAATAGCCATATTTTTTGATCAATGGGCGGGTTTACTATATGAGGAACCCTATCTGTTGGTATCATTTAGGCAGACCAACGGCTTTAAGTGACTTCCGAACCACTGCGATCGCTTTTTATTTCTTTTTAAAAGCACCCGCCAATAATTATATATTTCTCATAGTTTCTGAGTTTTAACGCCTCAAACATTCTTAGAACTAATAAAATTAGTGTTTTGTAAAAAAATCATTAAAATGTTCATTTTATTAGAGTTCTAACATTGTTTGAAGCGTTAAAACTAACTCTTTCTGCATAGTACTTCTGGTCGCGATTTGTCAATTAATTAAGAAAGATAATATGCAATGCAAAATACCACAAACTTTTTTGCTTTCTATGGCGTTACATTAAATTCTTAAAAAATGGGGTCTGGACAAAATTTTGCTTCCTTCACACAGCTTGAAAACTGTTGTTTTTGTTATTACAAATAAAATTTGTATGAGCAAAATTGTTTGTCAATCACACACACACAGACAATGTATGCGATGATATTTTTTAAATACGCGCGGATCGGTGTGTGTGTGTGACAAAGTGCACAATTCGCACACAAACAAACGAGTACACAGCTGTTTATTGCATTTTGTTATGTAAACCACACAATATTAATTAGATAATTTATTTTTTTATTGAAAACTGTTTATTTATAATATGAAACATGTTTGCAGTAAAAATATAAATAAAATGAAAAGTTTAACAAATTCGATTTTTGTTGCTGGTAAATATTAATAATTTTTTGTTCGATAAAATATTCGTTGATCGTTGTATATCTTCTGGATTGTGACGTCATCTTTTTAATTATTATTGCTGCTATATTAATTTAATAAAATTAAAACAAAATGTTTTTTGTGGTAATTTTTTTTTTTTAATTAAATGGATGACCGATTTGTGTGTTGAATGACATTGAGTTTGTATGGCGGTGGTGATGGCGATATAGCAAGAAGAGTTGTTCGTTTTTCGCTTTTGTTGTGTTGTGTGTTTGGTTGCGAGTTTTTTGTGCCAAGTGTGTGTTTTGTCTACTATACCTTTGTTGTTGGTACTCGAAATTGGTAAATTTTCCTGTTTGTTGTGATTTTTTGTTTGTCGCGTTTTTTTTTTGGTTGCTCTTTGAGATTGTGTCTCGTCGCCTGTTCTTTGTTTGAAATTTTTTGTTTTGTTTTGTTTTGAAATGAAAGAAAGATTTTGTTTTTTTTTGGTAAATTATGGTGAGATTGTATGGTTGAGATTGATTGCGAAATAGAAGAATATACGCAATAATAACTATAATACATAGAAAAGATAAGGATTTTAAAATAATAATAAAAAAAACATTATTAAAAAGAAAATAGAATAAGTAAAGCATTAAAAAAAGGAGAAAAGAGAAAAAAAATACATTTACAAATCAATTTCAATTAGCAGCAAAAAATTAAGTAAAAAAATAATATTGTAGGTATTAAGTATGGTCGAGAGGCTACAAAGGTAAAATTATTGTAAAAGACTAAGACTTTTTAAAAAGGCTCTTAAGATTGCCAATATTTTCATAAGACTTCCAAGACTTCCATATGAATTTGGAGACTTTCATAAGCCATTAGGCTAACGAGACTTCTAAAAGACTATCAAGACTTCCATAAGACTTAAGACTTCCAAGATTTTTGTAAGACTATAATATTCAAGATTTACATAAGTGACTGCCAAGACTTCCAAGGCTTGATAAAATCCAATTTTATTATAAAATATAAATTTGTATACCTCTGATGTTGCAAAAATCCACGCCAAATAATATTAAGAGAATGAACCGAATAATCTTTAATCAAAACCAAAATTTCATTTCAGGATAATTGTACAGCAATATGTCTGCCGATTCACCAAAACGTTCCAGCCGCTGTGTGCCGACGACGGTTCCACCGCAAGCGGTCAGTGATCGTTCGTTATTGGACAGCGTCACCGGTTTTATAAATGACGTTACGCTAACGAATGTTCCACAAATTGATCCTAAAGATCAAATTCAATGGGCACGTTTTGAAAATACAGCCGACGTTACCGATCCAACATTTGGTGAAGATTGGGACTTAGAGGGCGGAGTGGCACCACCACTTTTACTGATTTTGGGCTACGGAAATGGTGTGCAAGTATGGGCAATACCGGCCAATGGTGAGGCTGTAGAAGTTCTGTCATGGCGTCATGGAAACGTTCGGGCATTGCGTGTGTTGCCATTGCCCATTCTGTCGCCATCCGAAGAAGATGATTCCGAACAAGGGTCTGCAGATACCGAAGTAGTTGATCAATTTGCACAAAAGCGACCACTGATGGCTGTTTGCGATGCCAGTGCCACAGGATCGGGTCCTCAATATTGTTCAATAAATTTTATTTCGCTAAAGGATGGTGATCAAGTAAGCTTTGCGTTTTGTTTATTCCCGACTATCCATTAACTCTACTCTGCTCTTAGGTTAAAACAATCAAATTTAAGAATCCCATATTAGACATATTGGCCAATCGATCTGTTGTTGTGGTGACCTTTTCCGAACGAATAGCCGTATTTGATGCTAAAAATTTTGAAGATCGTTTAACGGTTACCACATGTCATCCAAGCACCAACTTTAGTCCTAATCCGGTGGCGTTGGGCTCACGTTGGTTGGCCTACGCTGAACGAAAGTTACTTCCATCAAAGCGAAGCAGCGGCGGTTGTGATGGCGATGGTGTGACCAGTTATACGGCTACGGTTTTAAATGCGGCGAAAAGTCTTGGTAAAGGACTACGTGAATTGGGCGAACAAATGGCTGCTGGTTTGGCTGGAGTAAATACTTCAGCAGCGGCTAGCGGTGGTAGTGGTGGTTCTGGTACTGGTGTTGATGATACTCAACCGGGTGTTGTGACCATTTTGGATATTAAGGTAAATTTTTGAAAATATTTTAATTGTTCATGCTAAAATGGGTTCTTTCAGTATTCCATCAAAGATACAAGTCCAACAACTGGAGCACCAATATCGTCGACTGGCGGTGATCCAATTATTGCACATTTTATAGCCCATTCCGAAGCAATTGTTGCGATGGCTTTTGATTGTTCTGGTATGCTTCTCTCTACCGCCGATCGTCGTGGTCATGATTTTCATATATTCCGCATTCAGCCACATCCTGGTGGCCCATCTCTGTCGGCCGTACATCATTTGTACGTTTTACATCGTGGTGATACAACAGCAAAGGTTCAAGACATTCAGTTTTCGTTAGACTCACGTTGGATAGCTGTTTCAACGTTGCGCGGCACAACTCACGTGTTTCCGGTGACACCTTATGGTGGACCAGCCGGTGCTCGTACGCATGGATCACCACATGTTGTTAACAGGCTCTCTCGTTTCCATCGATCGGCTGGACTATCTGTTGATGGCCGATCAAGCAGTCCGGTCAATTCGGACAGTTCACATAGTCAAATTACAATAGCGTACAATAATCCACGAGTTCCACCTTTCCCCCATCCATTGGTGGTCCTTCCACTGGCTCAACTAAGACAACCAAGTTACTTGGGTCAACAAAACATTGGTTCGCAAGGACAAAAGGGTGGTGGTGGTGGCGGAGGTGGCAGCAGTGTAGGAAACCAATCTAGGCAACGTTTAACATCTTTGTCCGATGAATCTTCAAAACCATTACGAATTTGTGCAACATTTGCCAAAGCACGTGCTTGGTTATTGGATCCGCCGGGTGCGTCGAGGGATTTGTCCTCAATGCGAATGCAACGCAAGGCTGTCGATTCACTCTTTATAATGGCCAGTCATGGTGCTCTCATTCAATATGATTTAGAACCAAGAACTAACATAAGTAAGTTGGAGAGTTACACTTTCAATTTTTTCACGAAAATTAATTTGCTTTATTTCTTTTAGATATTCCCAAAGATAAAATTTGCGATGATACATCGATTGAATTGGATGTGGAGCCAAAGGCTCAATGGAATTTGTTGCGCAAGGAAACATCACAAGAAATTCAACCGCCATTGCCAACGGAAAGTTGGTTATTGCGGGATCGGCTTTACGAGAGCTATGCGATTGAACAGAATGAAAGTCAAGACAATGAGAGTGATCGTGCCGATCGTTGGCTGTCACAAGTGGAAATCTTAACGCATGCTGGACCCCATCGACGCTTGTGGATGGGACCACAATTTACATTTAAAACATACAACACACCTAGCGGGTATGGGCTTTTCTTTATAGTCATTTATCAATTATCATCATCATCATCGTGTTCTTTACTCCAACGTACCCTATTTATTAAGAATATCTTATGTTCTACAAAATATTCTCTTTAACACCACGAAACTAAATTGTATAATAAAAGCGTCGAACTTTTCAATATCGTTACCCGTTGTTCATCTGATTCATTTACTAGCCTTAGTCACTAAGCCGTTGTTAAATTGAAAATTTAGATTAACTTTTGATGCTCTGTGTAATACAGCGAGCCGTCAGGGGGTAGATGATAGTGATACCGATGATCGGTAAAGAGCCGAATTAAAGAAACGCGGCAAGCTTTCGGAATGTTAAACAACATTTGGCGGTCCTCACAGATCTCAAAAAACTTAAAAATTAGATTATTTAAGACAAATTATCTCTCTGTTTTGTTATATGGTTGCGAAACTTGGAAAATGACCAACTCTATAAATACACGCCTCCAAGTTTTCGTTAACAAATCGCGATGTGAGAACCATACAGTTCTAACTGAATAGGAATTACGTATCAGATAGAACTGTATGGTAAATGGTTCTCATGTCGCGAAATGTCAGACGAATTCTGAAAATTGTCTATCCAGCCATAATATCAAACGAGGTTCTGTGGAGTGAAACTGGTGTTGAAAAAAATTGAAGCATTGATAAGGCGTAGAAAGTGGAACTGGATTGGACATACTCTGCGAAAACCGAGTGGTGACATAACGAGAGTGGCGCTGGAATGGAACCGCAAAGTGCCTATTTGGCACTATTTGTAGGGTGTTATCCAACTCCACTGGCGACGGGTTAGCCTAGAAATAGTGCAATCCTTGTCGGTACGGTAAAAAACATCATATTTTTTGAAGGCTCTGGTGAATAGCTGGGGCCACATAATATTGCAAAAATATGCACTTTTCGTTGATCGATTAGCCTGTTCCTAAATTTTAAAATTTGTTGACACTCACGATCGAAAAAAGTAAATATTTTATTAGTTGTCTTATTCTGTTAATCTGTTCGCACGAAATGTGTTAAGACAATTTAAAACAAAAAATGAAAGTTTAGGGTCAGCGGCAAAAAAGTAATAATGTGTTTTTGTTATCAATTTCAGTGCTCCCTTATCGCATATTGATTCGGAAGCTGTAGAGGTTGGCATTAGCAGCAGTGGTGGTAATCGGCCAGCACGTTCAAATCCAATGAACATGCCGTTGCCCGGCAGCAGCAGTGGACGTTCAGCTGTACCGGTTTTAATTGAATCAGGTATGTGTGGATGTTAAGATTATTTTTTAAGGATTAATTTGATAGAAGCCTATTTTCGATTAATTTTCTTTAAGCAACTGTTAATATAAATTTATTTCGGTAACTGCTATATTAGTACAAGCAATAAAGATTTAAAAATTGCAAAAGGGTTTTTTTTTTAATCTGTTAGGGATCTTAGACATTAAAAAAAAATTTAATCTTTGAATATGGCTGCTTCAGCCGCCATCTTGAAAAAATACGCCAATTACGAGTTTTGGCATTATTTCAAATAATAAACAAATAATGTATCAAATGAAAGATAATTTAAAAGAGCGTAAAGATAACCGTGAAATTTAGGAGTCTTTGAATAGCCATATCTCAAAATTATCCTCTAATATTTTAATAAAAAATCTTTATAACGTATCGTTTTTGAGTTATACAACAAAAATTCGTAATCCGCGGAATTTTTTCAAGATGGTTGCTTAAGCAGCCATCTTTAAAGATCACAAAATTGGATTTTGAATTTCTATGGGTCCATAAAAAATCGCACCTTTTGTGACATTTGAACCTTTTTTCTTGGACTATATATTATAAAATAAAACCAAATATTTGTTATAATAAATAATAAAATGAAATAAATTCTTTTTTAAAAATATTGTTGAAAAGTTTCCATTTTAAATTCACAAAAACCATACCGACACCGAATGGTCTAACCACCAAATAAACCATCACAAATTATACGACGAGTTTTTGAAATAACTTTTTAATTGCATTTTATAATTTGCAGGTAGCTACGAACAAAGCCCCCGTTTAATTGATCAATATCGTCATGAACATATGGGTTCTGATTTCTCCATCGGTACCGGTGATTCACAGTTACGTGAAGATTTGGCTGATGCAATGCGTGAATCACCCGGCGGCCACTCTCGTGATACTGGTGAGTCGAACATTTGTTTTTTCAATTCAATATTATTTTATGCCTTGTTTTATTTTGTTACTTATTTAATTTAGTTTATAGACGAGTTTATTTCTATATTTTTTTCCTATTTTTTTTTTGCACAATTTTAGTTCAATCTCTTTTATAGTTGCGATTTTTGTTTCTTGATTTCTCATTTTATTTAAAAAAAAAAACAAAAATCTCGAACTTATTAAAATAATAATATATTGCCTCGGCGTAGTGTTACATATATAAAAGGAAAACTATAAAAATTTGTTTGAGTGATTTTTTATAAAAGTTAAGACTCGCGAAAAAAGTTCACGATAAAAGTGCGAAAAACCTAGCTAATCTATTAATAAAATCATCTACATTTGCAAATAATAATTTGTTATTTAGAAATAATTTTTAGTGAAAAAAAAAAACAATCTAAAACGTACACATTTAATAAAGAAAAGAATTATTTTTTTGGTCTTTATCAACCGGTATTTAGTACATTGGCATTACCAGCCCTACTATTTGGTAAAAAAGGAAAAAATGTATAGAATTGCGATTTTTTTATGTTCTTGCATCTTATGATATAAGCAAACCTGATGTCCAAATCGGCCATGAAATATATCAAATGAAAGAAAATGTAATATCGTATAAGAACGGCTAAAACGTAGTTATTGAGATAAAAGATCAAAATTTTTCAAGATGGCGGCTGAAACAGCCATTCTCTCTTTCCATATTTGACTGTTTTTTTGCTTTTACTATACATACAAAAAATCTATATAATATATGGATAATGTATGTATTTTTTTTTGTAGAGGGTCATAAGCACTTTGCAAAAAAAAGGGCACTCAGACATTATTGTCCATTGTGCCCTCCCTCTTTGTGTTAATTAACCTGTTAGGCAGCCAGTCTTTTCGAT
>JANSTW010073694.1:0-10137 GCA_027564275.1 Diadocidia ferruginosa | reverse complement strand
ATCTAGGTCTTTTTAATAGATATTGTCCTGCGAAATGCCGAAATCGCATAGATAAGTCTAGTTTGATTTTTTTACTTTAAGTTGATAATTTTTCTAAAACAACAAGATGCTATTACTGAAAATTCTTTTAAAAATTATGAATTTTGAAGTTATGAATTTTTCAGTGCTAGTCAAAAATTCATTATTTTAGAGATTTTCAAGTTTTTTTTTTAGTTTTATTGAATTCACTATAGTCCACAAGGGGTTTGTGATCCATGCGCTATTATTTTTTTTCTTATGTATTCTTGATAGTTAAACACAAAAAATGGAAGAAACAAAATGTTCTTTGGGTAAAATATCGAGATATGAGATT
The DNA here is from genome assembly GCA_027564275.1 of Diadocidia ferruginosa. Taxonomy (NCBI): domain Eukaryota; kingdom Metazoa; phylum Arthropoda; class Insecta; order Diptera; family Diadocidiidae; genus Diadocidia; species Diadocidia ferruginosa. Next base: position 9,785 of record JANSTW010073694.1, on the reverse strand, counting down.
TTGAATTTTTGAAACAAAAAAACTCGATTTTTTCGGGGTTAGTTTAACATATTTGAATATATTTCGGAAAAGAATCGAAATATTTTCGTAAATTGAACATTAAGTAATAGGATATTAAATTTTCTAAATTTGTGTAAAAAACTTGAGTAACACATCATCTCGCTAGTGAAGACCTTAATTACCGAAAAAAAATCTAAATCTTCAGCACCGAAGGCTTCAAGTAGGAAGTCTCAGATTAACCTTCAGATAATTGAAAAAAAAACGGATACTCCAAAAAAAGCGAACGATGGAAATGGCGCGAGTACAATCTGAAATAGCTAAAAATGCTGCAATGGTGCAGGAGAACATAGCTAACAAGCATAAAAGGTTCAAGCCATTTAACTGACAAGGAGTATTAACTCAAAAAGCGGGAATGTTTAGAAAAAGAATCGTCTTTAGGTAGCGTCAGTGTCGACGAATATCTCATTCAAAACATTCGTACGAACCAGTGGGCAAAAAGTCACAGTCTTAGTATGGATCAGATGATATCGGATATCGTGCAATCAGGCATGCACTTTACAAGCGCTAACATCGACATTAACTATGAATAACCGCTAGAAACTTCTAAAACAGCTTCACTTATTGAACTTCGCTGACAAAACACTACACACCGGCCAACCACAAAAATGAACCATAGTACAATGATTCTACCAACATGAATATATTCATTGTACTATAGAATCCACCGAACGAATATCCAACCACGAGAACCATCGCATTTTTATCCGAACGAAATTCCACTGACCGACTCCACCAACTTGGATCAAAATTAGGGAATTCGTCTCCACATGAATTTCCATTGACCGATTCTACCGACATGAATAGAATTAACCGAACGAATATTCGAACTAAATTCCACAGACCGACTCCACCAACTTGGATGGAATCCACCGACCGAACTTTCAATCACAATTAGCCAATTCGTCTCCTTATAGATTTCCACTGACCGATTCTACCAACTTGGATAGAATCCACCGACTGAACTTTCAATCAAAATTAGCAAATTCCGTCTACTGGTAAAAACTTTCTCTATATGCTCATATTTTTCGTCCATTTCTAGAAAAAAAAAATCGTATGAGAGCCGTAGAGATTTAACCTAGAGACTCCAAATGCAATTCCAGAACTACAAATTACTAAAAACTGCTGACTTCTGGACATACACTTACAGACAGACAGACGGACGGAAACTTTTTATTTTCTAGTTTTTCTGAGTCAGGGCAACATAAAACGAGAAAAAAAAACATGGTCTCGGCAATTTGACCATTTTGACCTAAATTAATTTACATACATTATCCATATATCATATGGATTTTTTTGTATGTTTAGTAAAATTGCCCCTAAGCCCAACATTTGACTGAATTGGCGCCACTGCTTATATAGCATAATAATAATAGTACTTTTAAAGTACATGACGTAAAATTGATTAAATATTTATATTTTTTGTTTATTTATATTTTGCTATCAAATATTTGAATTTATTATAATTTATGGCTAACTTCACTTTATTGGACAAAATCTTAAAGAAACATTATAAACATGTGACATATATAACACCAAAAGACATAACGCCCAAAAGCTTTAACAAGCTTAAAACCGCTAAAATATATTTATTGTGGAGTAAGTTCATTTTACCGACACAGCACCGGAAAACCCTCCTTTATGAGGCGGTTGTTAAGGGAGTCTCCACACACATTTTCCATTCTGGACTAAAGAGTGTAAAAATCCTCTAAAGGGAAGAGTTTAAAAGTTTGTATTGGGAAATTACATGAACTACATATTTTGATGATATTATTTAATGAAATGATAAAGGAGGCCCTCAGATTGTTTGTGTTTTTAACATAGCCCCTCGGCTCCTCATTTAAAGTGGGGGACGGGTTAAAGTTTGTATGAAAAATTACAAAGAAATTAACCCTTCCCCACCTTAAATGAGGAGGTTCCCCACCTAAGTCCAACAAAAAAATCTGATGACCTCCTTTATCGTTTTTGCTTTTAATATTCATTAAAAAAATGCATATATACGGATTTTGGATGAAAATAGTACAAGCCTTAATTTAGGTCAAAATGGTCAAATTGCCGGAGCCATGTTTTTTCTCATTTTATGATGCCCTGATTCAGAAAAACTAGAAAATAAAAGTGTCCGTCCGTCCGTCTATCATCAAATTCTTAGACACAAGAAAGTTTTACACCAGTGGACGGATTTGGCCAAAATATGGTAAGAGTGAGTTTTTAGTGGTTCCATACTCTGGGATTGCATTTGGAGACTATATGTCAAAAGGGAGGGGGGCTCCCATACGATTTTTTTTTATAAAAATGACAGGGAATTATGAGCATATAAAGAAAGTTTTTTGTTGGTTAACGGATTTGCTCCAATTTTTATAGGGGTTAGTTTTTAGTAATTCCATACTCTTGGATTGCATGTTAAGTCTAGGTCAAAGATTAAGGGGGTCTCCCATACGGTTTTTGTTTTTCTAAAAATTACCGAAAAATGAAAGCATATATAGAAAGTTTTTTACCTGTAAATGGATTTGGCCAAATTTTGGTGAGAGTAAGTTTTTAGTAGTTTTATATTTTGAAATAGAATTTGGAGTCTCTAGGTCAAATGTTAGAGCGGGTTTCCATATGATTTTTTTTTGCAAAAATTGCCGAAAAATATGAGCATTGAGCAATAAGCATATAGAGAACTTTTTTTTGCCAGTAGACTGATTGTGTCAACATTTTAATAGGGGTGATTTTTAGTGATCCCATACTCTGGGAATGTATTTAGAGTCCCCAGGTCAAAGGTTAAGAGCGGCTCTAATAAGATTTTTTTTAAAATACCAAAAAAATAGACGGATCAGACTAAATTTTAGAAAAGTTAACTTTTTAATGGTCACTGATACTGGGTCTCTACCCTCTCATCTTATTATTTAGTAAAAGCAGCATCCCAGTTATACTGTGGGCTCTCGGACCGATTTTTATACAAAATATCATCAAAATACCTATGTCATTCTTGGCATTTCTTCATACAAGCTTTGAACTCTCTCCCCTATTAAAAGAATTTTGGCACCCTTAACTCCAGAACAAAAAATGTTTGTGGAGATCTCCTTAACAATCCCTCCATAATGAGGGATTTTTCAGGTGCTGTGCCGGTAAAGTTAACTATGTGTTTTTGCTTAAAATCGATAAAATTTCCCTTCTAAAAATTATATAGACAAAGCGATCGATTTATATTTTGTCTGCAATGTCGGTTTTAGAATTACAAACCAATTTAAAAAATCTTGGTAAAGCTTTCGGGTGTTATGTCATGTCACAAAAAAAAAACGATTTTAGTAAGATCTTCTTCTGGCTGCTAGTTTCCATTTACTTTAGTAAAAAGTATGTTTCATGAAAAATCAGCGTTTAGCTTCGGAACAGTACTCATCGTTAAATAATAAAGTTTATCTAAAGAGCTTTTTTAAATTTATCATTCCATTTGCCCTAAAAATAAGTTAAATGCAAAATTATTAATATGTGGCAAAGTTAATTAATTTATTTAAAAAAAAACACTTTTTTTTAAGTTTTAAACCAATATCACCGCAAATCGCGTGTGATAAAAATACATTAAATGCAAACAATTGATTGGCTCTTATTGATTATTATATTTATTGTCAATTTTTCCTCAATTTTTTTTTTTAAATAAATTTTCAAATGACAATATTTAAAGTGTGTGTTACATTTTTTTTCCTCCCAAGTTGAAAATATTTGCAGTTAAATATTGTTTAATCGAAATAAAAAAAAAACTGCACATTTTGTTTTTGTAAAGCTTTTAAAGTTGAGCGCACGTGTTTCAAAATAATAAATTGGTATTTTTTTCGGTAAATAGTTTAGCTTCTTTCTTGTGTCTATAGGTCTAATAGAGGAGACAAATCGTGCGAAAAAAAATCTATAATAAGAAATTGGAATATATTATGTTTTTAGTTTAGACTGTTTAAAGTCTTTATTGACTATAAGCAAACACTATCGACTTTAAAATAATATTGTCTCAGAAAAAAAACACAATTTAAGTTCAATGTCGCATGAAGATAACATTGCGTGTTGATTGAAATATGTTTATTGTTTGATTTTATAAAATTGGGCCAAATATGCCGGTATATGTGCGTGCGATGTTCTGTTTAATTTCATTGAAATAAAAACGAAAATTAAAATATCAGAGATTTTTTTTGTCAAAACAATTTGTTTCTACATATGGGCTGATATTGAAGTTTTACTGTATATGGTCTAATTTTAATTTAAAAAATAAAGGCTATTTGTATATAGCCTTTTTTATTATTTTCATTTCCATTAAAAAAAACTAAATACTAAATGAAACTCTGATGATGTCTGACGAAACGTAATTTCAAAGTTTTTTTCTCATTTTCAATAAAAAAACTAAAAGAAAACCTCTGATGATGTCTGACGAAACGTCACAGAATTTTAAACAGACTTAATAGTCTGTTTGAAATTCTATAACGTTTCGTCAGACAATATCAGAGGTTTTCAGACTAAATACTAATTCATCATCATCTCATCCTCTACTCCATAGCGTGGGAGCATAGGGCATCAACAAATTGCTTCCAGCGCACTCGATTTCTTGCCAAAGCCTTTATTTCGTTGAAGTTCTTTCCTTCGGCTTCGGCTTCCTGCAAGGAAATACTAAACAGTATATTTGAAATTCTTTGACGTTTCGTCATACATTATCAGAGGTTTCTCATTTAGTTTTGGCAATGGAAATGAGAACTTATTAATTTAAATTTAATAGAATAAATTTATTAATTCGTATATCGTATCAAAATACATTTTTCCAAGGTACTTTTTTAATGCTTTGTTGTGTCATATCAACATTAAATTCTATATCGCTACATATACAATATTATGATCTATATTTTGATATTATTGCTCAATTAAAATATAATTAAATTAATTCGATCAAAACAAATATAATTAAGTTGTTGGGTATATGTTAGTAGGTTGCAAAATTATATGATATAGTTTCAATAGTAAACTATAGAAATACGGGATTTTTTTTGGTCTACGTGACACACCATACATATTATTAATAAATTAGATGTTATTATTATTTCATTTTTATAACAAATTTTTTCTTTTTTGTGATTAATAATTTTTGCGTATTTATTTTCAGATATAAAAACAACTATACAACACAAAATTGCGGTTTTTTCATCAGGTAAATATTATTCCATTTTACATATTTATTTTTGTTTTTATCAAAATATCCCAAATTATTCTCCAAAAATAAACAATAATTTAAGTGAACCCAACTTATCCTAATTTGAACAATAAAAATCGGTCTGAGAGCTTCCAGAAAAACTGGGTTCCTTATTTTAATATTTTTTTACATAGATCCCTTTTTTGTATTTATAATCAGGCTGGATTCTGGAAATAGTGTTGCTATCTTAATTTACACGTGTATTACATATATGGTTATGTAATACACGAGTAAATTAAGATAGGAACACCATTTCCAGAATCCAGCTTGATTTTAAATACCAAAAACCGTTTTCTGACTTGTTCGGTTCTGGAAATATCTACACTGGTCAGACACTATCTTTTTATTCTGTAAAATAATTTTAAAAACTCTCAAACATTTTTAATCTTTTCTAGCTCTGTCTTGACCTTATTCTTACCAAAATTTTCGGAAATTAATTAACTGGCGAAAAACTTTCTTTATATATTACTTTTCTTACATTTTACAAAAAGAAATTGTTTGAAAGCCCCACCACATCTTTGACCCAGAAACTCTAAAAGTATAGGATCACTAAAATCTCACCCTTGCCAAAGATTTAAATTTAAAATGTAAATCCTTTTCATTTGTATTAGAAACTTCAAATTCTAGAGTATAGGACCACTGACCACCCTCACTAAAAATTAGTCAATGGATTTGTATATAAGGCTATAGTATTGCTGTATCATCTCTGCAACAACTACATCGTCTGTTACTGGCAAGTCTGCGTTATATAGTAGGTAAGGGATTTGTCCAAGTACTCTGCCCTGTGGGCTGTGGTACAACAGTTTCCTTATAGCGTAAAGTTGAGTTTGTTCTTCCTTTAATTTTACAAGAAAATGTAAGCGTTCAACAAAGGATTTCAGTACATTGTATAGATTTGGGGTGGGAGCATCTTTTTGATATTAAATAACAGTCCTATGTGCCGCACTTTATAGAAAGCCTGGGAAACGTCCAGAAAAGCCGCTAAACAATATTTTATTTTTTGTTTCAAAATCATCAATAATGTTGTTGTATGATTGCCTTTTTCTGAATCGCAATAGGTGGTTTTGTATTACAATATTACTTATAAAAATAGGCTTGAGCTGGTCTAAATTATGGCGTTAAATCCACTTCATTCTTTCCAGGATTTTGTATCATTGTAATTTGTGCAACTTTCTATTGATAAGAAAAGAATTCAAGTCCTATTATAGCGGTAAATATTAATGTAATCATACGAATACCTTAAATAAGCAATTCCTTTTAGATTTTCTCAGTAATTTCGTCGAATCCAGGTGCTTTCTTTTTATTGTGTTTGTAATTTTTATAATTTCTATTTTGTTGGTCATTTTAATTTTTTTTTAAGGCAATTTGAAAAGTTGCAACAAGAAAACTGTAAATCAAAATTCCAGATATTAAATAGCATACAATGGGACCACCAGAAAACCATCCCTACAAAATTTTAAGAACTTATCTCATCTAGAGGTTTCTATTTCTCTGTGTAATTTATTTTCTTCCTATTTATCTCGTTTTTTTTTGTATGGAAGCTACCCGTTCTTGTGAATCAAAATTCTTGATATTTATTAGAAGACAATAAGAACACTAAAACCCATTCCTACAAAATTCCAAGATCGTATCTCATCTAGACCTTTCTATTTCTTGGTGGACATTATAGTGCGGACGGACGGACAGACAAACATTTTTTTTTTCATTTTTCGATTTAGAATTTATAGAGAAGTAAAAAAATAGTTCTAATAATTCTATACTAATTAAAATAAAAGTCAAAATATATAGAAGCCACGCCTCCCCTATAAGCTAGAAATCTCAAACCTGATCCCAAAGTATAACAAGAAAAAAAAAATCACCCTACTTTGGTCGAATCAGTCAACAGGTATACAAATCTTTCTCTATATTATGTATATTTTTTCGGCTTGTTATGCAAAAAAATCGTAAGTAATCCCTCTTCTCCTTTGACCGTCTCTATAGGTCCACCAAACCAATGCAGAGTATAAAATCGCTAAAAACTTACACATACCAAAATGAGGGGAATCTGTCTTCGAAAAAAACTTTCACTATATGTTCATATTGTTCGCCATTTTTACAAAACCTACAGACTTCAAATACAATCTTAGAGTATGGGACCACTAAAAATTCACCAGTATACCAAAAATTGGCCAAATCCCTCAACTGCTGGTAAAACTATTTTGTGTCTGATATTTTGCGGACAGGCGGGCTGACGGACAGACAGGCGGACGGACGGACACTTTTTTTTAATTTTATCATAAAACGAAATAAAAATAGGTCCCAACTATTGACCATTTTGACCTAAATTACTGCTTGTACATTTCCATACAAATTCCATATTATAGTTACATTTTTTGTATGAATAGTAAAAGCAAACATTTTGGGGTTTGTTAATTGAGGTCAATTTGAAATATTTTAGAGCATTTTAAGGCAATATGGATTTTCGATCATCCGATGCGTAGACCTCCGTGAGTGAATATCGACTGCCATATTAATGCAATGATTAAGCTCCCTACGCATCGGCAACCAAAGGCAGAGAATAAGAATGCCCAACCAAGTGAGGGATTTCCTTGAGGTGCGACAACTACTTATCATTTTATATAGAGATGGTTTACACAGTTATATGCAATTCTGATAATGTTTGTACATGTAGTAGTTGAGCTGGGGGATTCCACAAGGATATGTTTTGAGAGTTATCTACAATGACCAAATGAATATATGAAACTGAAGTGTAATTTGTTTAAATAATTAAAAATTCCTATAACATTCTAACTCCACATATGAAAAAAAAATATGCTGAAATTACGCACATTTTATTGTAGTAAAATATGATGGATTACTGTCTTCTTCCAATACAATAACCACCTATTTATAGGTACAAGTAAAACTTTTATGGTTCGTTGATTTTGAAATGGAAAAGTATCATAAACAATAAACCAATTAACATATTCATTATATTAAATTTTCATTCAATTTTTTCAGTTGAAGTTTGGTGATATTGTTCCGCACTGTTCATGACATTGAATTTCACCAAACAATTTGCGCGAATACCTAAATATCTTTTCATTTTCATTTAAATTTAAATTGTTTTCTAGAGAACTATGACCGCACGATAGAGATCTCTATTTTTGTTTTTTTTAAACAATAGCATAATGATATGCAACAATTAATTAGTTGTCAACTATTCAGATAAAAAAACTAAACACTTTACATATAGAAATATATTACAGAAAGGGAGATCTCGTCTGTTTCATTTTTGATCGGCGGGCATCATTTTTTATTATTTAGTTTTTGTCAGTTCTGTTGAACTTTTACTGAATATATTACTAGCTATATAGTACGGTTCCATATGGCCCAAAAAACGACAATACGCGCCTTTGGAGCAAATTTTCCAGAAAATAAGTATGTTATTGGAGAAAATAAACCAAGTCGAAAACAATAAAAAAATGTTTTGGAAAATTCAAGATGGCGCCGTAATTCAAGATGGCGTCAAAACACAAAACATTTAATAACTCCTTTGTCTTAATGACTAATTACAAATTTTTTTTTTTTTTAGTTAACACGACATTTTGTGATTTTTTGACGTTTTTATTTTTTAAGTGTGACGTCACATAAAGCAATTATTCAAGATGGCGTCTTTTCAGTTTTGTAAACAGGGGTGAGTTTAGCCCTTTATAGACCTGGTCGACGATGTGCACAAAAAAACTGCTGATGCAGGATTAAAGTATTTTTAGTGCTTTTTCGAAAAAAGTTGTCGGCTGAATAGATTCTGATAAAAATTGAAGATGGCATTTGTACAAAAAATAAAAAAATCCTTCCATATTATTTAGTATACCATGGTTCTAATCGTCATACATTTTTTAAAATTAAAAAAATAATCATGGTTGGTAGACAAAAAAAACAAAAAACTGGTCTAACAGCATATGATTTTGACAGTCTTTTGAAATACAGTATGTTTTTAAATACAGTCTTTTGATAATACAGTCTTTTAAAATACAGTATTTTTACCGATCCCGCATATATATTTATTTAAATTCCGAATATTTTCGTAAAAACAATCATAGATGTTTAAAAATGGAATCTGTAAATATTATATTGATTAAATTTGTACAAAATAAGTTATTTTTAGTAATATTCCAAAAATAAAGTAAAATATGAAATATATGAAAATTTTAACTTTTCCAAGATGGCGGATCGACGTTTTAACTTTTTTTTTGTCGAGTTCGGCAACCTTGCTCAGCATATGCTGCCGAGCTGGTCGCGATTATTTTGGCTTGTCACCATATTAATAATAATCACCGGGCCGGTAACTTTCTTATTGCTTCCGACAGCATGTCGGCATTAAAGCAATTAATATCCGGCGAGCGACCCCCAAAACATCTGAATTGAAAGTCGCCATAAGGCAGCAAATTTTTATTCTATTAGGTCATGGCTTTCAAGTTCGGTTTATGTGGGTGCCGTCTCACTGTAATATCCCAGGTAACGACAAGGCAGATGAGCTGGC
>JANSTW010073683.1:0-10140 GCA_027564275.1 Diadocidia ferruginosa | reverse complement strand
ACATTTCACGTACAAAAAAACGATCAGCTCAAAATTTTGTTTGTAAACAAACCCAGATGTGATCGCCGCAATGTCATAACAAACTTATCGTCTAACACAGACTAAAATAATATATATAGGTATCTTGCTATTATAAAACTGCATTTCAAAAATTTAATTTAAAAAAAAAATCGCATAACTCAAAAACTAATGTCATCGAGTTTTTAAATTCCCAAATATTTAAAAAAGGTCGAATAGTTTTTTTTGTCGATTAAATCGAAAATAAATTTGGTGTGCAAATTATTTAATAACCTAAATACAAAAATTAATCGTTTACGAATATTATTATTCATCACACCCATATGTCATATAACTAACTATAAAAACGAATAAAATAAAATTAAAATTAAATTAATTTATTTTTTTTTTTTTCGAAATAAAAAAAGGTTTGTAGCACAAAGTGCGGTATTTTGTTATGATTCACATCGAATAAATTTTTTTTTATTAAAAGTTAAGTTTGTATAAATGCTGGTTTTTTATGCAAGAAAAACATTGTGCATTTGTGCTGCTACTGTTAATTTCTATAGATGAAAGTATAAGACAAAAGTCATTAAGTGCAGCGAGTTAAGTATCATCAATTGATATTATGTACAATGTGCCGACAAGGCTCTGCTATTAATGTAGTATTCAATGAAATTTTTACTAATTTATAAAAAAAATTAATTCAAATTTTTTAGATATTAAAAAAAATATTTTCTGTATTGTAATTTTTTCGACAATTTTGCAGATTCCTGAAAGTTTAACACATATATAGATATTTGAAATAGAATTTAATATTCTTTTTGTTAATAAACATTTTTAAATTTAAAAAAATGTAAATTAAATATTTTTTAATTTAAAATTGTTAATATTTTGTTTTTCGATTAACAGCACTTGATACTCACCTACAACGATTAACGGTGAATAGCGGAACTACTAGTACAAATAGTGTAAAAAAAGAAAAAATCCTACTTTTTTCGTGTCAGACTCATAGGAAAATTGTTATAAATAAATTTCAAAATTAATTTGAAAAAAGCTCTATTCCACGATGTGTGTATGAATATTTTTAAATTATAAAATTTAAAAATTTTAAATTTTTTGAACCAATTTTTCTGAAACATGCACCAAAGTTCACATTTGGTTTTTTTAATATTAAAAAATAACAAAAAAAAAATCAAAAAAGCATTTCTTCCGCCCTCTTTTTATTTCATTTATCAATGCCAGTTAAAACAAATTAAACATTTCATCGAAAGATGAGGACTTAAAGGTGCATCAAAGCTTTTTCCTACATTAGTATCATAAACTCTTAAGTGTTGTAATTTTGACATGATTTCTGAAGTTATAACACATAATTTAAATAGAATTTAATTTTCTTTTTGGTAAAATTATAAACAAATAAAGACACTAGAGGAAAAAAATGTTCTCAAACTAATTGTTTGACAGTTAATGACTTTTACCTCTGCTATGACACGAAATATATAAGATAAATTTATACTTTATAGCCAGGAGCATATTGCTATAGTGCCACACTACTTATTTATAAAACTTTAATTAGCCATAATATTTTATATTATAAATAAGCGCACAATTAACAAAGTGCATTTTTGTTGAATAAAGGAAATAAAATATATTTATAATATAATCGTATAGGTATAAGTTGTAATTTTTCATTTTATAAAAAAGATCAACGAGATGCTGTATATTATGCCTGAAGAATTTTAAATCACTGGCTGTTGTGATTAATAACTAATCCATAAATTCATTTTACTGGCTATATATTTATAGTGTTTTCTGTAAATCGCTTTAATTGAATGCGTGCATGTTAAATTTATTAATTAGCTCAATTAAATGTTTATAATCTGGGAAATATTTTGAATTTTCAATTGAATTATTTTAAATAATTGCGAAGATTATTATAATTGTAAGACAAATTTAATGCCTGTTACACTACTCTGCAAATTTCAACTTTCTTTGTCATAAGCCACTATTTTTGTCTGGCTTGAAAAACACAAAAAGAGGAAAACTATGGACAAAATTTTTGAGAAATTATGATAAAATTTAGTTTTTGTCAGAGTTAGTTTCACGTATTAGAACATTTCTAGGAATAGCAACGGCCGCAATTGAACATTACATTTAAGAAAACTTGAATACATTTATCGGAGTTTGTAATATTAAAAAAGACTGTAAACATTAAATTATGGATCTATTTTGATAAAAACCCGAAACAAAATTACAATTAAGATTTTTCGATGTATTTGCGTCTTAGTATATAATCAACGCTGATGTCCAATTCGATCATGCAATATGTCAAATGAAAGGTAATATATGTCTTGGCCAGAACCAAAGTTATGTGGATTTTGGTTATGGCCAAAATATTCACTAATACATGAATGAAAATGTAAACTTGTTTAAATGCAATAACGGCTGGAATTGAGACTGTTTCGCACACATATAAGTAAAGTTAAAACTGTTTTTACTCAAAGAAGCAGAGCAGCAAATATTATTAATGCGTTAAAAAGAGAAGAAATATTTTGGTTACGACCAAAATCCATTTAAACTTGGTTGGAGAAAGCACATAACAATTCCTTATTTTATTTTATTATTATATTACTGAGTTTATTTTGCTTTACCTAGGAACTACACTAGAGAAACTTGTTGCGCAACCTTTTCCCTTTTAGCTCTTCTAGCTCGATCCACGTAGTAAAATAAATAAAATTTTTTATAATATTTTGTTTGTATATGTACCTTCGAACTTGTAGTTTTACGTCTTTACACAAAATTATAGCACAAGGTTCAACCCATCTTTTTTTTTACAAAATTGTTAAATGTTTGTCGAACATTTTGTGAAAGTACATTTTTGTAAAAATCAGTCGAATTTAGCTCTGTACATTAACGTAAAGACCTGAAACTAAAAATTTGAAGATACATGCAAGTAAATATTAAACTCTTTTTCAATTTTTTACTTCATGGACCAAGCAATGAAGCTAAAAGGAAAACAGTTGCGCAACAAGTTGCTCAGGTGTAGTTCCCAGGTTACAGTATTATCAAATTATTCCTCCGGAAATAAATTCAATTTGTTATATAACACATATGCGGTAGCTTAAAAAAATATAAAGAACAAATATATATCTCATAATTAAATATTAAAAATAAATTTAATTTTTTGGTGAGCTTTTTTTATTCATACATACCTATAAAAGGAAGCAGAATAAGTAGCGACTTTTCAATAGTAAAATTTGTTATGCAAAATATTTGATTTTATCAACAATGATAAGAGTTTATACAACATCGCGTCTTCTAAAATTCAGTTTGATCAAAATCCTCTTTTTTGCAAATCCCGATTTCCAAAATGTCTTTTCCGAAATCCCATTTTCCAAAATCCAGATAGGTACCTGACTAGACTAGTATTACACTACACTCTACACAATCCTCAATTTATTGACGTTTTTTCTACAAATTAAAAGAATTTTATTAATGGTAAATTTTATTATATAGTCGTCTGAGGGTCACCAATTGATCCCAAATAGGTCCCCGAAAGATACTCGACTAGTATTACACTTTATTGTTTGCTGCAATGTTACTCAATTTATTTGAGGTAAGCATAAAAAATAAAATAATGTTATTATTGTTAAATTTTAAAGATAATATAGTTTTCTAAGGGTACTCGATAGGTCCTCAATAGGTTCCCGACAGGTACCGGACTTGTATTACACTATAGTTCCTGGCTATTATATATAATCTATTGAAGTTTTTTTTTACAAAATAAAAGAATTTTATAATTTTTAAATTTTAAAAATTAATTGCGATCGATGGATCCCGCATATAGGTCCCAAATATATCCCAAATAGGTACTCGACTTGATATCATACTCAATTTAAATCGTGTTTTTATAAATTAAAGATGTTTTATTATTAGGAAAATTGATAGCGCAGCAATGCGCTAAGCACATGAGGTATGAACGTGGGCCGGTGGTCTACAAGTAGTGTATACTTAGTGCATATTTATTGAAATAATAAATCTCTTCCCCCAACGACCGCATGTCCGATTATTCAAGTTTTCAATGTTTTATTATTGTTAAATCTAAAAATAATGTACTCCTCTTCTTAGGCTACCCAATTAATTGAAGCTTTTTTTACAATTTCAAAGAGTTTTATTAATGTTAAATTTGTGCAAATAAATAGTGCTCGATGGGTCCCAGATGGGACCTAAATAGGTACTCGACAAGTATTACACTATACTTTTTGGCTGTTATACTCAATTTATTTAAGGGTTTTAAAAACATTAAAAAAAATTATTATTGTAAAATTTTAAAAATAATATAGTCCTCTGCAAGTCCGCGGTAGGTTCTAAATTAAGTCCAGATAGGTACCCGACTAGCATTACACTATTGTCTCTTGTAATTATACCTAATATAATGCACTTTTTGTAATGTTTGTATTATGGTTATTGTTTAATTCGGTGGAGCTCTGGAAAAAGATTTTAAGTGCACTTACCATACTTTTCAGTCATTACTAGAATTGAATTTTTTTTTTTTTATCGAATTCGACGGATTCTAAAATAGTCAAATGGAAAAAATGGGAATTGAACTGTCTTCTATAGTTTTTACAGTGTTTTTACTTTCGCTATTGATTTTTGATTGAATCCCATGTTTTAATCCATAGAATTCGATCAGAAATATATAGTCGGAAATTCTGGATTTTTCTGAAATTTTAAAATCTAGTTTGTTTATAACGGGAAAATTCAAGCTTTTCCAGCCAACATTCATAATCATAACTATTTAAAGTGAAAGAATTTTTAAGTCATCCGATCAGTAACCAAAAAATCCGAACTAACAAAATGTATGTATGCCCTATTGGAGAACTTTTGTTCACCCCTATAAGAATAATAGCTCGCTAGTGGTAATATTGGGCAAAATGTATTTGCTCTTCTACGATATATTTGCTTACCCTTAGTCATTACATTTTGTCGTTTTAGTACAAATGACAAACGTATTAGCCCTTCTAAGGCATGTTTCTTCGTCGGTATAAATCTACCGGCGAATGTATTCGGGCGCCCGAATAAATAAAAATATATTTTTTAAGAGGATTTAAAAAAAACTGAATTTAAAAACGGGCTTTCGTGGGGCATCATTTTCATTACTTAAGGGGGAGATATGTAGTGATCCCAGATAAAATAATTTAATTTCTAATTTCTCTGCTGTGCATTATCTTCAAAAAATCGACACTGACACCACAATACATAAAAGCTTATTAAAAAAAGCTCCTTATAAAAGGTAAAAATAAAATTAAAAAAAAAATCCTCGCGCATGTTTACGATAATAAGTTATTTAAAGATAATAATATTTTGGGCTGTAAAATAATAAGCAAAAAAATCTCGTGTTTCCTAGAAATAGGTATGTACAATTATATGTTTATGCAAAGAAAAAGAAAATCATTGAAATGGAATTAAACATTTGTTTTTTTCTGCTCATCAAACTTTGATATCCTTAAATAATGCCCACGCACATTATAGAAAATGTCTTCATTCATTCGTATATGTTTAATAAATAATAATATGCTTAAATATAACAATATATATTAGACTGGCCCTTATTTTAAAAGTTGCTCCGATTCCTGGAGCCACCCTTTAATTTTTTTTGTTTGGATGCAAAACCAGATCGATCAAAGAACGTTTATAGGACCGCCTCAAAGCTCTCAAATATTGAAAAAAGTGAATTTTTACCATTTTTTGTATTTCGATCCATCCTAATGCTACTATATTTTTGCCTAATAACTATGTTTTGTTTTTCTAGTTAGACGAACGGAAGATATTTAACATTATGTACCGTCAACTTCAAAAATACACTGTTAGCTTAAATTCGTAGATTGTTTAATACGCGGTTATCTTCCATATGTAATGTTTGCTAAATTCAATTGTTTTTCTTCTAATCTATAAAAAAAATATTTTAGTGATATGAAATAACACCCAAAAAATTAGGGCTCAAATTGCATTTTGTTCAAAGCTGAGAGAAATAACACCTAAGGATATAACGCCTGACAAAAATAACACCCGATTTTTTTTTTAATATTTAAAAATGAAGTAGAATCCAAGAAATTGACAATATTAAAAGAAATAACACTCACTTAAATTTGTTTTTAACAATGAATTTTTCAAAGTTGACGGTACATACCGGTAAATATCTTCGGTGTTTTATTTCCGATTTTAACGAGTGAGGTATTACATTCGTCTAGGTCTAACTAGAAAAACAAAAAAATGGTCATAAGGCTGGACCATAGTAGCATTAGGATGGATCAAAATACAAAAAATGATAAAAAATCACTTTTTTTTCAATTTTTGAGGGCTAGGAGGCGGTCCGAAACGTTCTTTGATCGATCTAAAAATATTACATTTTGATTTTTGCATCCAAAGGAAAAAAAATTGAGGTCGGCTCCAAGAATCGGAGCAAGTTTTAAAATCTCCATAGTACTAAGGGCCAGTCTAATATATATCTACAAATTTATATGTTTAACATATTTACAAATAATAATATGAAAAAGGAAAAATATATTTGTTTTAAAATTAATTCGACGAAAACCCAGGATTTTGGAATTATTAACATCTTATTATAATAAAAATATTTAAAAGAAAGAAAGATATTTTCGGCAATGATATGTTGAATAAAAAAGGATATTTTGCGATAGCAACCGTTTGTATACACAATTTTTCGCAAATACTTTTGAAATATATTTAATATATAAATAACTTGATTTTGGTTGAGACTTTATTCCGGAGGAGTCACATAATATAACAAATAAAAACCTTTTTTCTAGCAAGTATACTGGGTGTCCCGCAGATACGCGCAAATATTTTAAAGGGTTATAGGGGACCTCTAGAGGAACAAATAATCGTTTTATAAGTATATGATTATCCGAACTTCTACCGATGTAGAGTCGGTTTTTTTTGATTTTTGCCGATTGAATGGAATTTAAGTACCTGGAAACATGTAAAAAATTGATTAACTACAGATGAATTCTCAGTTAAAAAAGACGGGCTTTTTACTAGTATAAAAGAAAATAAATCGGCCAAAAATATGAATTATAAAAATATGTTAATCAAGTTAGAATGATTTAAGTAAGAAACAATTACAAAATGTTAACTAACAATCAAAAATTCTAAAAAAAAAACTAAAAAAAAACATTTTTTTATTGACTTCGAAAAAAATGTTTCCATAATTCCTAATTTTTTATGTTTTTCTTAAAGTCGATAATATGTTAAAGTTTTTCCAATAATAATATGGAAAGTTGTCGTAATAACATTTTGAGTAAAATAACAGTAAATTTAACGTTCGATTTTAAAAAGTGGCCGTTTCTGAAATTTGAATTACTCCAGCGACTGTGTCTTTTAATTTTTTAAATTTTTCTTTTTATTTTTTTATTGAAAATATTATCACCTTTCAAAAAAGTCTTAGCTTGGTATTTTAGGATGAGTATCTTCGATGATATGATAGATTAAGTATAGCGACCTCGGCAAAAATCAAAAAATCGGTTCGAATAATCATAAACGCATATAGAACGTTTTTGTGTTTTAAAATATTTGCGCGTATCCGCGGGACATCCTGTATAGGTATATAGATGATGAATTTCTAACATGTTTACAGGGAATAGCGTTAACAAATTTTTGGTTTGTGTAAGAATTTAACATGAAAAAGTATTTTGCCAAACAACGAAAAATCAATGGTAGAATAAACACACATTCATGTTTTTTTTGGCTTTTACTATTCATATACGAAGACTCTAAAAATATACTAATGGAGTTTGTATGTAAATAGCCTTAATTTATCAAAATGGGCAAATTGCCGGCAACCGTTTTCAGCCAAAATGTTGAATGTTTTAACTTTTAAGATGCCTTGATTCAGAAAAAAACTATTCTGTCTGTCCATCTGTCCCATACTCCCATTGTTTTCGATTGAATTTTGAGTCTATAGGTCAAGTCCCATACGATTTTTTTTTGGTAAAAATGGCGAAAAAATATGAGAATTTATTAAAAGTTTTAGCGAATATGCAGTATAGCGATTTTGCTCCAAATAGGACATAATCCCACTTTTCTGTAAAAAATCATCCCCGACATAAAAAATATACTACGAATTTTTGGGGAAACGCTCTCCTTCGGCGTATTAAAATTCAATAATATGATGATACTACACAGAGTGGGAAAATTGTTTGTATAGTGGTAACTTAAGAAGGGGATAAATTCCCTTCCAAAATTGGAGGAGAATAACGTTTGTATGAAAGATATCGAAAATTATTATGTATAAGGGATTGTGTTATGTCCAATGAAAAATCTTGACAAGAGCTAGAATTTTAGTTTAAGCGTTTTAATTCATTATTCACCCCTCAGCCTCCAGGAGGTTTTATTGGATGTCTTAGAAGAGCAAATTTATTTGTCATTCTGGAGGCTGAAGGAAGAACGATGGACTAAAACCCTTAAAATTGTAGCCAATGTAAATACCCTTCATTTGACATCACACAATCATTATATATTATATCTCGATATTTTCATACGAGCGTTAGGCCCCTCCCATTTTAAAAGGAGTGAGCCTCCTTAAATTTACACTAGAACTTTTTTTTACCAACGCTTTCATTGAGTATAGGTGTGGCATTAAGTGGCTCAACATATTGAATTTTATTACTTTTTGCTTACAAACTTTAAACTCCGCCCCTGCCTAAAGAGTCGTTTTCCCAAAAATCGTAGTATATTTTTTTGTCGGAATGGTTATTGCCAGGATATGGGGTATGATTTTAGAGCATAATCGCTACACTGCAGCTCAGCCAAAGTTTTTCCTCAGTGGATCGTTTTTTTTTTGTATGCGTCCAGGTGAGTTTCGTTAGTTTTCTATACTGTAATATGGGTTCTAAGGCCAAAAGGGAAAGAACATGTTTTTTTTGGGAAAAAATGGTGGAAAATCCATATAAAAAAAGTTGTTAGTCAACTTATCTTTGGTTAAGTTTTGAATGATTGGATTTGGGGTCTCTTTGGCCAAAAATTATAAGTATATCAAGTAAAAAAAACTAAAAGTGGCCGTATCTCAGCCCCCGTGGCCGTATCTCAGCCCCCTGACGTCCAAATCGAAAATTTTCTGCCCTTTTGAAAAATTCTACCGAATTGTTACAGACACCTCCCAAACACTTTCCCAAAATTTCAAGCGAAAATATCGACTTTTGACTTTTCGTGCCCGCACCCTAGACTCCAAATCAGAAATTTTCGGTATTTTCTCTTGAAATTTTAGGAAATTGTTTGGGAGGTATTTGTAACAATTTGGTAGGGTTTTTCAAAAAGGTCAAACATTTTTCGATTTGGAAGTCAGGAAGCCTAGATATGGCAAGTTTTAGTCTTTTTTACTCGATATCTTCGGGAATTAAATAGTAGGTCGCGCTAATGAAGGTTAGGGCTTTTTAAAAAGGAAAAAAACCGGTTTTGGCGTGAAAAGTGGAAAAATCCATAAAGATGGCCGCGATTTATATTATTATTTCACTTTGTTCCATATATTTTTTTATTGAAAGAAACATTCATATGGCTTCCCGAAAATAAAATACATGGAGCTTTGCCAACTGAGCTTAATTTAAGCTTAATGTAGCGAAGCTCCACGCAATTTTTTTTTTAAGAAACCATAGGATTGTTTCCTTCCTTTTTGAACATAAAAAATGAAAAGATAATATTTTTCTTGTGATTTTTCTATTTTTCACCCCTAAATCGAACAGTTATCCACTTTTTGAAAAGCCCTAAAAAGGTTAAATTTTCTCGATTTTGGCGTGAAAAATGGAAAAATCCAGAAAAATACTTTGTTCTTTATATTTTTTTTTATTAAAAGAAACATTCATATGGCTTCCCGAAAAATAAAGTACATGAAGCTTCGCCAACTGAGCTTAATTTAGGCTTAATGCGGCGAAGCTACACGTAATTTTTAAATTAATTAATTAAAGGCATCTTGTTCTTAGAGCTTGAGATTATGTCATTCTGTGTGTATTAATTTATCATTTACTAGAAAAAAAATCATATTTTGCTATTAAACCTGAGTTATAATCACGCTGCAAAGGCGTAGATGCAACGTACATTAGCAATAGAAATATATGAAAACATAGGAAA